>JXSR01S035874.1:4304-14308 GCA_000969725.1 Ophiothrix spiculata
AAATTGAACATCGCCCTCGATATATTGTTGTAATAGTCAATATAGATATGTTTATAATAAAGTAAACCACCGAAACAGGAAAACATTTGTAAAAGTAGGCCACTGCAATGTCTTATGAAGTCAACATCAATGAAATCATGTCAATGAAAGATTTACCCAATAGCTTACAAAAGGCTACTTAGGATGAAAGTGGTGAATTAGGCATTTTGCATTTTTCTATGAGGGAGTCTTCATCATAATGTACAGTAAGTCTTTTCCTAGTAGCTAAGTCATAATGGGACCAAATAGACTCTTAACAAAAAATGTAAAATCTCATTCGCCTTGTTGTGAACTCTACAATATCTTAATGGATCCATTATCGCCAAGTTTTTCCGCCCAAAATAGGCCATTAAAAAGACAAGCAGAAAGCTTTAAAAAGAGAGCCAGGTTTTTCGAATCTTTAGTTAGCTTCTTTCAATGATGCTGAACACCGTCATTACAATGCAGGCCATTATACATTATGGTATAAGATGTTAAGACTGTTAAGCTTACTAAGATTAACACTTAACAGCCATATGGAGTAGGCAGATGCGCTAATTGAGCAACAAGCATTGAAAAAAATATATAAACTTGAAAGAGATAATTAAAACACAGTTTCTTAAACTTCTCATTTTATCTTCGTTCAGATTCGGTGATGTCCTCTACAATGTTAAGGTAATTTTTTTATCGCTCTATCAATTGAATTGTGCGTTGAACGTCTTATCTTTGATAAAAGCATCTAAGAAAAACCTTTCTCCATTTTATAAAAGTAGACAAAAAAGTATGTGCCATCAAAAATGTCCCTCAAAAAATTCAAACTTCCTCTTCATGAAGGACTTGTTTGCATGGCATTTTGTTCATATTTGCACATTGCAAGTACAATGACTTTGCTTAAACGTGTTAAATGGAATTTGAAAAAGTCATCTGGTAACAATTTTATGAACAAACCGTCCTCGACGAAATGCTAATTTTCACGAAAACGGCTTATTTTTTTCTTTATTTTTGTGCGTCAACAACATAATCTTGATAATTATGTTTGTTAGAATTATACAGCATCTCATAAATGAGAGATATTGTGTAGAGAATTTTAAACACAAAATATAATATGCGCCGTTATTAAGACTAGCAATATTAATGGTAGGCTATTGTATATTTGTGAGACCAAAACGGGTAGTTCTATCTAAATTATAGTTACATTGTCCGAAAATCTAAAGACATACGTACAAAATAAAAATAAGCATTTTCAGACCCGTAGACTAATTTGATGTATGCTTTAATGGGCCTGTTACTTTCTTGGCAAAATATCAGAGTAGTAATTGTCCTTATTTTCTTTGTCCATATATATTGCTCTAGTTCAAGCTCTTTTAAAATAACATGTTTTTCTTCATTCCGTTTTTTCGTTTTTAAAGGTAAACGCAAGTTTTATTGTAGTAGTTAAATAAACGTGTTTAAAAGAATGTACCCCACCAAATCAGGAGCAAAATGTACCAAAGTAGGCCACTGCATTATCTCATGAAGTCAACATCAATGAAATCATGTCGATGAAAGATTTACCCAGTAGCTTACAAAAGGCTACTTAGGATGAAAGTGGTGAATTAGGCATTTTACATTTCTCTATGATAATGTCATTTTGTGTTCTGAGGCAGTCTTCATCATAATTTACGGTAATAGTCTTTTCCTAGTAGCTAAGTCATAATGGGAACAAATAGACTCTTAACAAAAATGTAAAATCTCATTCGCCTTGTTGTGAACTCTACAATATCTTAATGGATCCATTATCGCCAAGTTTTTCCGCCCTAAATAGGCCATTAAAAAGACTAGCAGAAAGCTTTAAAAAGAGAGCCAGGTACGTCGCGTTTTTCGCGTCTTTTACCTACTTTTAATGATGCTGAATGCAGGCCATTTTATAAAATGTTAAGACTGTTAGGCAATTGTAAAATGATAAGATAATCACTTAAAAGTCTTATGTGGAGTAGGCAGATGCGCAACATGAATGTAGTGAGAAAAATACATAAACCTGAAAGAAATGATAAACAACATAGCATTTAACTTCCCAATTAATTTTCATTCTGATTTTGTCTTCTACAATTTCCCAGTGGAATAATTTTCTTTATATAAAACATGGAAACATGAATATTGTGTTCTGGTTTGTAAAACTGTGAAGTTTAAAATTTCGGAATATTTGATAACAGTCACAAAAAAGGTCAATTTCTAACAAAATCTATAATTTACAATTAGGAACTGATTTCAAGTGGGATAGAATATTGTAAAGAGTCTGCACGGGAATCTTGTGTTATAAAGCTCCATGTTCTTTAGTTTAAGATAATTTGAAAATAAAATATAATTAAAGGGACTGGCCTAGATCCTATCCGCTGATTTTCTGACCATATATTTTGCTCACATGTATCGATAGTATATGATTATACTAACATATCCTACCAGTAGTTTCCGCTGAATTTGTGTAACAGAAAAAAAAAGTGTTTCTAGTTTCAAATCTTTAAAAGATCTTGTTTCTACACCTGTGATGGGTAAACAAAATTATTTTTGATAAAATTGTTTCTCTTTTGATATGTATTAACTTATCTCCAAGACCTTCATTTGATCTTTTATCTGATAAATCCATCTGAGGTACAAATTTAGGATTTAGAAAACACTGGATAGTCACACCACCATCACATATAGATATATTGCGAATCAATTCGCTGTCAATTTGAGCCATTTCTGTGTACATTTCTGTACTTTTTTGGATTTTACTACACTTACTAAGCTTTATTAAAAGCATTTCCATAAGTTTTTAATTCTAAGTGGAATCTAGGCTAGTCCCTTTAAGGTTAACAAAATTAATTACTGTGTTTAAGTGTCTTTGCTTATATATTCGGTATGTCTATGCATATCATTAAGTTGACATATGGTTAATCCCAAATAAATCAGCCATTTCATTTTAATGTTTGATAACATTTTTGGCCTATCTACTAAGAACCTGATAAGACAAAACGGAAATTATGTTACATCAAAACTTAATGATTGAGATAAAAGACAAACTTGCGGGTAATTAAAACACCTAACGCGTTTATTAATTGGTCTAACTTGCTATATAAGTGTAATCAATTAACGCTAATTATTAGGTTAGCGAGCCGAGGAAACTCAAGTTAGAAAAAGCTGTGAGATGTCATATCATGCATTATTTGTCCGTTGATTGACGCGTTCCATCTAGTATGGGTATGAAAGGGAAAATGACTCGCTAGCTCAATCTCCCGATTTAATATCGGAAACAGATCGATGATTTGCAATATCTTCTCTAATTTGAAAAAAAAAAATCATAACGCAAGATTTATATCGAGGGTTGAGAGCCAATGAAACTCATTGACATATCAAACTGCAGTAGAATTTCACAGACAATCCTTTGGTAATATTTTAAAACATTCCATCCACAAAATAAATTGTGTTTGTTAAAATATAAGTCAAAATGGCCTTCAAGTAAACGTAAACCAATACCTAGCAAAAACGGTTAAAATATCTTTAACATTAATCTCAACATTACTGCCCTATAATGAATATTATAGACAAGTGTAGGTTTATGAGTCAGGATTTGATAGGCTAAAATGGATCAAAATCGAAACACACAAATCATTTCTAAACATGGTTTTCTTCCAAAGTACAATAGTTAAAAAATCAGCTTATACAAGGTCTGTGAGCAATTTATTTTTTTCTGGTATTTATCAAATAACTGAAGTTTTACTATGTTTATACACAGACCATCTACACGGTTTATAATCAGCCATGTATTAAATATGGCTGTATAATATTTGTGTTGTACAATATTTATGTGAAGTTCAGATTTATTGCAGTCCAATTATTGTATTCCAATTATCTGCAAAATAGAGTCTATTAAAATGATTTATGTCATTGTACCATGGTAACACCTACAAAACACAAATACAAGCCTATGTAGTAACACTATACAGTATCAAAGGACACAGTACTTAGATGTATAGTTAGCTATTTGGATCAAACACTTATGTAGAGCGGCTTCTATAACATGTATGCTATTGGTAAATTGACTACCGCAATATTTAATATACCCGTAACATACAATAATGAGAAATAACACTTCAATAAATAACACTCTAATAGAAGTCATTATGTCATATTAATAATCTAACATGCTAATGAACGTAATCCTACTGACATCATTTGTTAAAGATATATTTTTTACATATTTAAAAAATGCGATGCTATCTTATTTGAGATTTTATACCACTCAGATCACCGTTATGCTTCACTCCTGAGTCGGAACTGGTTCAGTAATTAATACATTTTGTTATCAAAGTTTTTAATCGAAATCCATAATTTCAAAAATATTTTGATCTATTTTATTGTGTTTTTCCGGTTTTTCCTTTTCTTTGGCGTCATTTTGACTCAAGTTAAAATTCTGCGTGCTCTAATGTGTCTATATGCTATAGCCCAATTTCTCTTTTTTGAAAATTGGTTAGAGATCAAGCCTAGGCAGCGAACATTTGAAATATTCGGGAAATAGTCTGTAGTGAAGAATAAAATAATGTAAACAAATTGGTGTGCACAAAAGCTGGCAAATTATTGAATATAAAAATGTCAGACATATGTTATGAAATGGAACCTTTCTGACATTCCCATATGGCTGTAGGCAGTCCGGATTGGATGTCAAGATTGAGATGTCTTTCAGATTGTTTGTTTACGTTGCACTTTACCCCGACTTTACTACCATCGAGCTTGCTCTCCCGTTTAGTGAATTCTGAAGTGACAAAAGCCTGTATTAAAACTTTCAACACCTATCACGGTGATTTGAAGATACTATCAGGTACATCAGTACATTAAGTTCGTTTTGGTTAAATAAGAAAAGACCATTTTTCCGCCGACCGTGTTTTGGTGACACTTTGGATTTCCTGATTTTAATACTGTCTTACACGAGGGTAATTATTGCATTTCGAGGTTGTAGTAAGTCATTTAAACTGATTAACAAAATTACACCATCAGAGGTGTGAAGAACCATATTGCAGCCTTATGTCAACAGAGCCTGCTTCAATACCGCGCACCAGCCAAAAATACATTTTTAATCACAATTAAAAAATTCAACTAAAATTGATTGTTTGAAATGATCTTATACAATAATATGAAGCGTTATTTTACCACGATATAAGGCGAACCTGTTGAAATTAATGACACGATCCGAGTTAAGTACTTTTACTGAGTATGCGCACAACTCGTGGTCACAAGAGCTCAAAGTGACTTCACTGAACGAGTGATGCTAAAACACTTGGAGATGGCGGGCTAGTTGTATTCACGGAGCGCAAGAAGTTGGATGGAGAAGTCAACTCAACTTATAATTGGCGTTTTATCTCAGTTGCAACCCATTATCCCGCTAGCGCTTGAGCTGTGACATTGGATTCAAATATCTCGATTTCAAATGACCTCTCTTTACAGCTATTACGTGGCTTTGAATTAAGCAGTTACCATTATTCAAAGGTGTTTCGGCGGCGACTTTTTACACTTTATACCTCTTTACTCAGTGATTAACAGAAGACAATAGTAAAGAGGTGTGCTATAAATTCTAATGAAGAATAATCAGCAGGTAATTGATGAAACTGATCTGGAAGTTATAACACATTGGTTGACTAGAGTCGCGTGTAACACAGTGAACTCTGTCGCAGCCAGCCAGCCAGCGCGGAAGTAACCAGCCTGTTGTATCTGTCTAATACGGCCAATAAGGAAATTGAGAGGAGCATCAACAAGTTTGAACACAACATCCGTTACAACCACACGTAAATTGTACAAAACAACACAGGAACTTACTCGCTGCATATTTAGTCAGTGCTTCCACTTGTAAGACTCACAGATCGACTTTAATTAAGTCTATCTCCTGCACTAATCGCTATATCCATTTGCTTAATGTGTCAAGTCATTTAACGATCAATTATTGTTCATAAAATCTTTGACATTCATTCAAGTAACAACGCGCTCACAAGTTTTGAGTCATTGCAGTATTCCAGCAGAGCAAACCACACCGTGCCTTGAATGCATCTCCTTTGCTCAGGCAGCCCGGAGGGCGTGCATTACCCAACAACTTTCACAGCAACAGACGGCACTAGTGTTGCTCCGCCGCCGCATCGCTTGCCGCTACTTTGTACCAGAAACCCAGCTTCTTTCATACAACCAAATAATACAGAGTATACGTCAGCGGATTATAACTTCAGTACAATGTTTCCTCAACCGAGAGCAGATTTAATTGCATTAGGGATGCAAATGGGGACATCTCCAGCTAAATTCCATCATTCCATTCCTCCAGCAGCCGTAGCGTCATTTTTTCCACCGATAGTTGCAGTCGGCACATGGCATCCACACAACTATAGACCTCGCACGAAACGACCTACTCCATATAACATTTCTGATATACTCGGATGTTGGGACTCAGGACCCGTAAAACATCACCTCCTTCATCATCATCGTAACTCGGAAAATAAATTAATTGATGGATTGAACAATTCATGCACAGCGTTTACAAAAGTGAACTGTAGTGACAATGATTCCAGTGATCATAAGATCACCAATAGAATCGGACTCAAGGATCACCATGAAGACCTTGTGACCAGTGATCTAGATGGAAGAGATAAAGGAAGCGATTCAGAAAAAGACTCTGATGGTAAGTATTGAAATAGTCACAATATGTCATAAATATATACTAAAACTGGTTCAGTATTTATACATGTGAATTTTAACAACCCAGTATTTTGAAACACTCTATTAATATTAGTTTTAAATGATATTTTGACTGAAATGCTTTAAAACGTGTTTTTTTTTTAATTAAAAGTAGATTTATTATTGGTCTTTGATACAAGGCAGATATCAAATCATTTTTGAGCTGTAGTGTTGAGCCCTGCTCCATATATCTTTCGGGTTGCATAGCCATGAATTCGAAGTGAAACTTCATGCAGTCACCGTTGCCGGCAAAACTAGCGTTGCTATTATTAACTTCAAAGGATATTTGAATTCGGTTAGTTAAACGATTTTTAATCTCTTTTAAGATCTTGAAGATGTATAATTTATCAATAAAAACGATCTTAATGAATTCAACAAGCAATTCACGCGTTATTTGCTTAAAACATGCTTTGTAATCAGAGCTACTCAAACATAAAAGCTGTAATACTCAAACAGTTTCGAGTGTTCCTCAAGGTTCTGTCTTAATGCAATCAGTTTGCCATCACCTGTAACTTTTACAAACCTGTTTAAAACCTTCAGGCTTTATATGTGTATTTTTGTTTCTGACCACTAACATACTGACCCGCTTTAGGGTAAAGTTTTTGTGTTTGAACATAAGTGTGAAGCTATTAACACTAGACCATGGAGTCCTTTAAACACATCTTAGGTGAAAGACTTCAACTCGAAGATGGCACGATTTGGAGTAAATTGGTTAGACCTACCCTGAAGCTGTCATTTCTTTTTGTTGTCTGAAACATGACAATATAATCAGAAACAATTTTCTTCAACATTTTGGCTCACACACGATGTCGAGACAAATTCAGCAAATATTGTCGGCCTTTTCAATGGCGAAATTAACATGTTAAAACGATCAAATAGTTAATTTATTTGATTTCAAGTATTGTTAACGCAAAACATAGTTTTAGAAATTTTACAACCGGTAGTAATTATAGTAATTTGCGATATCATGTTAATTGGAACATCTTTCCTTACAGACCTTTATTAAAATATCCTCTTTGCGTATGTCGATTTAAATATGATATGCGATTTGTATTAGTTCTGACATAAAATTCAGGAAAACGCGCACGGTAATAGAAATATTCATACGAATGACAGTTAGTTTACCCCTTGAAAAGTTCTGAAACTGATGATTGTGTACCCTTATCGATTAAACTTGGGTATTTTTGAGACTTAAATTTCATTTAGATCATATTGATGATGACGATATCATCACAAAGTCACCATTTTAAGATCATTTATTTTTGGTTTATTACATACTTAATAACTAAACTGTTTAGATGTTGGGAATCTTTTTACAAGGAGTACTGAAAATCCCTTTTGGTGTTCAAAGACAATATGTTGCTATTCTTAACTGCTTGCTTCATTACCTGTTCTGAATGGCAAATACCTGTTGGTTAGGGTAATGACCGCCAGTACAATCCATAGGCCAATGCTAATTGGCTATCAATGCAGGATACCTGCTTGAAGCCACCCTAATAACAAGCTACTAAATTCCTCTTAATCACCTGTACTAACCCCTAACAATCTCATCTTTTAACACCAATTTGTTACCTTAGTTATAGGTGGATTGTGTTGTTGACAGACTATAGGATGAACATCGTGATTATTGTAATCTGGTACAAGACCAGAAATTCCGGGGTTTAGATTTAGGTTTCTTGGTTCAATGTTTACAAGAAGGTCACCTCATGATTTGAAGGAAAAAGTAATTGTCAACTATCTATTCTAATTATCTCTTTACCTTAACCAGGTGTAACCTTTCAAAATGTGTGTCAATTGCTTCTTCTCCTTCGAGTTTACTAATATTTTGACATTGTCCAAAAACTTATTGTTTACAAAGCATTTTCAGACCCTTAAATTAGCCCAGTCACAAGTTGTTTCTGTTTTTCATTTTGGTACAATGAAACATAGTTTGCCTTTGACCAGAAGTTCATGTCTAATGGTCATTGTCAAAGACCATGACGATTAACGGTCAATAACTCAGCACCAGACATGATAGATCATCTGTGAGTTTGAGTTTGGGTAATTTCTTGCCCAATTTGAAGTGGTTTCTTGAGTAATATATTTCAGTAATTTGATATCAAATGCGCGGAGTTGGATCCACCAAGTCTCTACTGCTTTGAGGAAATAATTGCGGAAAGTATTCTTACGATTGATTAGTTATGTTTTATTGATTATTAGTTAATTAAATTATTATTTGTTTAAATTGGCCAATTTCACCTGCAGTAAGGAATACCAGACCATTAACACCATCCAAGCGGACACCCTTAATAATACTTGTATGACCACGCAGAAAAGAAGGGCTAACGTGTTTGTCAAATTAGAGAGGTGATGTCACCATTGAGGTAGCAACTAACAAACCATCGGCAATTAAATAACAAAATACTTTGGTCAATGAACTCCCTGTTCTTGCGTTTTAATTGGAGACACCGGCAATGATTCAAAGCAGTATTACTCCAAAAGAGCACTTCAATTTATTAATTGTGATTTCTAATTGCTTAGTTTGGAAGAAATACATCTGCCACGCGACGACATGGACGGAATTAAGCGCTGGTATCTATTTCAAAGTTATAAATCTCATAAATTAGCAATGAAATACAGGATAGATTTTCTTTTTTTCCCCTTTCATATCCTTTTTTGATATTTGCTCTTTCTTTTAATGACATAAATTCATATTCTTACATATTATACATGTAATATAAAGCTTATAGTCATATTTCAGATTCATTTACATTCATGGACGAATGGTTGGTTAGATAAAGTGAGATTTTTCTTACATAGCAAAACACCTTTACATATTAACGTATATGGTTTAATTCGTAGTATTTACACATAATATTTGGCATAAATATTGGAACATTCATTTTCTATATGTGTTAAGCTTTTGCGTATCAACTTTCGGGCAATTGTATATTAAAATCGTTTAATTGTATATTTCTGAAAGTTGTTATACAATGATTCTGAAAGTAGTTCAGGTTTACATGTATTATGTCTATCAGTAAAGATAAATATGATGTATGTCCGGTCATTAATTCCTCATAATATCACATATCGATCAAAATCTGTCAGCATTTTCTCTAATACGTCTCCAAATCGAGTTTTTCAAGAAAATTGATCTGATATAGGTTACTGTGCTGCAACGGTTCAGTTTCAAATTTACATCATCAGACCAATATCTTAAGTTGATATATTAGCTGTTGTAATTAGGGGAGCTTAAGGAAAAAGGAGTCATTGCT
>JXSR01S035880.1:29878-43727 GCA_000969725.1 Ophiothrix spiculata
TGACTTAAGTGCAATTTTTTTGTTTCAAAGATACAGCTCCATACTAGTTGGAAAATTAATCTGTGATTATAAAAGATATGTTCAAAAGTAGGCCTACACATAACCTGGTTATCTTTAATCTGCGATACTAGACAAAATACAACAGACGATATCACAATCAGCCACTGGTTTCAAGAGGCAGAGATGTTGATGATTAAGATGCATAATTATGCTGCAAATTCCAGTAAATTGTAATAAATGTTTTATGTTTTAAAGATTTAAAATGTGTGAAATATTAAAGAAATAGCAAATTTAGATCGTTTAAATAGAAGGTACTGCTTCAATTTTACATTTCTTGATTTTTTACATATCGGCACCTCGGCTCCCCCAAGCTCATTTTCGATAAAAATTTGCATAATTTAAGAATGCAACATGCTATCATAAAAAAATTTGTATCATTGTAAAGAGCTCACCAAAAGCTTCAATTTGATAGGTATTTGACCTAGGTAGGTAGGTGCCTTCAATTAAAAAATATATAATAATGTGCAAAATCTCGCACAAATGCACCGGCTCCCCCATTTCAGGTCCCCAGCTCACAACGCATGGCCTTATACATATATCGGTACTTTCTTTTAATATCTGTTGTATTTTAGCAGTCAAGTTAGCTCAATCGGTAAGGCGCTCGCTTGCGGTGCAGAAGGTCCCAAGTTCGAACCCCGATAGTGCCAAAAGTTGAGTGAGCTTGAAATTCCCTTGGACAAGGAACTAACTGCTAATTGTCTCGTGGAAACCCGTACGAAACTCAGGTAGCTGATCCGGGCAGCGATGGTGCGAATGTGGGCTGATCAAGGTTCAGCGCCCCTAGAGGTTGCCGCAGAACCTGAAATGATGCTTGGTGTGGAATGGAGCTATACTTGGGCCAAAGTGGTCAGCGAACACCTGTAAAGTGTGCAGAGGCCAAGTGGAATTCCAAATCTGGGAGGCATAGCGCACTATAAATCCCCAGTATTTTTATTTATTTTGTTTTGTAGGTAACCCTCCAGTATTTCAAGGCATTAATGAAGGCATGATGGATGCGCCATTATTCCAAACCCCAGGAGGTGGCAGGGGAGGCCATGGTGGAGGTCAGCGCGGAGGAAGGGGTGGTGGAAAAGGCGGGCCAAGAGCTCCTTCGGGTGGACCAGAAGAGATTGAACCTCCTGCTCCAGGAACTGATGCTAGTGGTGGTGGTGGTCCAGGAAAAGGTGGCGATCAAGGGGGAGCGAAGAGGAGGTTCCAATATTTTTGTGAGGTAAGGGAAGAGCAATGAATTATTAAATGCTGTCTATATAAATTTTGGTATAAACTATGTGCCCAAGATAATGACAATGTTATCCTCTTGATACAGATAATCAGTGCTCATTTAATCGACATGCAATAAATAGGCCTACTTAGGCCAAAGAAAAAAAGAACTCTTGTCTCAGCTTTCCGCGCGCGTAGGGTTAAAAATCTGAATTTTACCGCATTTCTTTTATTTTTTTAGGTTTTCAGGAGATTTTTTGCTTTTTTATATTTTTCTTACATCGAGAGATAAAAATGGGGAAAAAATCGGCAGCGAAGCAGCCGGAAAAAATATATAGTGACCTAAAAACGTTATAAAAAAAAAAGATTTCCGCGTAGCTCATAGCCTTTTAGACTAAAAAAAATGTGTAGTGCTTAGGGTTTGGGGCCTATATTAAGGAAGCTGAGACAGAGGTTTTTTTTTCCTTAGGCAGCTAGGCTATACTCCATTAACCTTGGTATGTGTATCTAAGTAAAAGCTCACATTTGGGTCAAAATATAGTTCTTTTGAGCTATCAAGGTGCAACAAGTCTTTGTTATTACATTAATTCCAATGCATACTAATCAATAACGGATGGTTGATGTTGAAAATCACCAAACATTTGACATCAAAGAAAATTTTGTGGTGTATTGATTTTTCATCACCAAGCTTCCGTTATTAATAGAAAATACATTGGAACTATAGGCTATATCAGATTATAAGATAACAAAGACTTGTTGCACAAAATGTTTGATAGGGTCATGTTTTTTATTGTCGGGTACATTTGCGTTACATGTGCTAAATTGAGAAAAATGACACCTTACTCCAATTATGACTAAATAACTCAAAAACTTTACATTTGAACCATATAAAAGTATATATATTCTGAAAGTAGATAGTATAGGGAATGCAAATATAGTAGTTTCAGTCAACATATACAAGGTGGTCCATAAATTATACAGGGTGTAACATGTAAAAATAGAAAGAAAATCTTTATCTCTTTGTAAGTCTCTCTTGTGAACATGGAATGATGAATTAATGTTCTAATACATGTTTAGTATACTTGAGTAAATTACCCATCCAGTCATATAACATTCATTAGTTACCTGCTTTTTATACGCCAAATACAGGGTGGTCAAAAATACAGGTCATATTTAGTGAATTTATATATATTGCCATTCAAATCAAATTGAAATATGATGAGTTTTTAGGTGAATTTTGACTAATTATTATACTTCTAAAGCTCAACCCTATTATCAGACACATAATTAACAATTTCATTCACTTTTAACAATTTATACTGTATTCAGGGTGTCCCAAAAACCAAATATTTTGCAATAAACACTGCAATACACGATTTGTTTTTCTTTTCGTTTACTTAGTTCTACATTTTACTATGTTTTGTCCATATCATTTAAGTATTTTTTATTAAAATTGATGCATGTTCTTACAAAAGATTCTGAAACAACACTTTTTCATAACACATGCATAAGTACAGGGTGACTTTAAATACATTTCCGTGTTCATCGATAATACATGCTGGTAAATTATGTACGTAGTGGGTTTTTTTAAATTGGTATATGAGGCAATGGGTACCAGTACATTGATTTTAATAATGTGTACAAAAAGTACAAAACAGTCCTAAAAAAGGTAACTATATAAATGAATGTATAATTGTCAAAGTGTACAATTATACAGGGTGATGAAAATGCATCAGCATCAATGGATAAGTTTTGATGTATGCTTGGTACGTTTGTATGAATTCAACTTACATACACTAAATTGTTGATAAAGTCGAGCAAGTCAAGTCATTCTTTTACAAAGAGATGCTGCACAAGATATCCACATGATCCTCATTATAGAGAGAAGATACAATTTTTTTCTTTGTCATGATGAAGCTCCAGTGCACAATATATTAAGCTAGCCAATGGAACAATGGCTTTTCTTGGGTTTAAGTGATTTTAAAATTGATTAAAGCCACATTTCAACATCAATGTGGCTTAATTATAAATTATTGATCTTATTTATATGTTTTAAAACTTGAAACCCAATTCGAGGTAATGTAATTTTCTAAGATCCGAGCCATAACTCCGTAGCTCAACATTTCGCCTCGTTATATGATTAATTATCTCATTAATTAATTATTTAAAGTCATTAAAAATTGATAGACATCACAACATCAATAAGCAATGTTATCTGTTCAGAAATTATGACAAAATGTCTTAGAACATGTTAATAAGCTAATGCTAGTGGTATCAAACATCGACACTCCAATCCTCCTCCTCCTCAACCTCCTCCTCCTCAACCTCCCCTGACTAATTAGGATTAATGAAATATTGTAATTAATTGAGATAGTTTTAATAATTTATTGCTTTTGATTCTCAAAGACTATTAAATTACCTTTAAAATAAGCCTAAAACCAAGTCCCAGTGATACAGGGTTAGAAAATTATGAGCAGTCAAAGTTAAATTTTTTTCAAAAATGTAACAAATCCACCTTTTTTGAATACCCACAATAAAAAATACGACCATAGCTCAAAAGAACTATGTTTTGACCCTTTCTGTTGGAGACCGAGCATAGCCACTTATTGCACAATTAGATCAGCTGTACATTATAGTGATAATAGATTAATCATAATGCGAGTGCAAGAAAGTCATATAGCTGCCATTTTCATAAATTTTGATAACACACTGTATAAAGTCCAGTATTGGGTCCGTGGCTCTTGAAATAGTTCTTCAGATGATGGTGTTATCTGAAGAAATTGATAGTGTCACCTGAAGAACTATTTTAAGAGCCACTGACTTATGGAAGCTAAATTTTCAGGAATTTGTTTGCATACTAGTGATACGATAGATCATAGACATTAATTAAAATAACGTATAGCAGCCATAGCAGAATTGACTTTCTTGCACTAACACGACAGTAAATCTTATTTCTTTCAGCTTTGCAATGCCAAGACAACAGGTGAAGAAAACTTCAAAGTGCATATGCAGGGAACTCGCCATCAAACGGTATGTAAAAACTCTGGGTTATATGTTGAAAAAGCTTCCATGACATGCACAGGACAGATCTGATCCACAGATATGATGCAATGTCTTGCAATGGACAAACATTGAACTTGACATTTATCTCATATAAATATCACTTAGGGACAGTATTCAAACTAAGGTTTTTGAGTTTGTGCCAATTTCGACCAATTTTGACAAAATTTAGGAGTTTGCCCCAAAATTATGGGCAACTCTGGAAATTGGCTAAATAAACTTGGGAAAAGGCATCTTTTTCTCATATCTGCAGAAACCTGTTGCGCCAATTTTTCAGGTTCCTATGCCAAATGGGGTGCCATACAGCCTTAGGCCAAAAAAAAGAACTCTGTCTCGGCTTACTTAAGGTCAAAACCCTAAGCGCTATGCGTTTTTTTGTTTTTGTAAAAAAAGAACTACGCGAATGCGGAAATACCCCCTTATTTTATTTTTTTTTTTGCATTTTTCGGCCACTATTTTTTTTCGCGGCCGTTTTTTTAACTTTTTATCCCAGTAGTAGGAAAAAATGATGAAAAAAAATGAAAATCTCTCAAAAACCTTTAAAAAAAAAGAAATGCGCTGAATTTGGATTTTTAAAAGCTATGCACCAGGGAAGCTGAGACAGACTATTTTTTTTTCTTTGGCCTTAGCAGAACACTGCTTGGGGGTGTTTATTTTCATATGATTGTTGTATTTTCATTGGAACATACATGCAGAAGTACTTACCTCAGTACTTGATTGTTTATTTGAGTGTATGTATGACACGAAAAGTGAAGTACATAATCCGATTTGAAAGTAAACTCCCGACAAGATTATATAATTGAGAAGATTGATCACCATAAAATTCCCGGTGATTGTTTGCAAGCATCATGGTACATGATGCAAAGATTTCATTTAAATGAGTTTGCACATATCCGATTTCATAAATACCTATACACCTCAACATCCACCACTGCCAGGGGCATCCACTTGATGCAATCCAAAATTTGGTGGTGTATATAATAGTTCATGGCAAATTTCAAATCAACAGGCATGAAAATGATCAGCTTTTCAGCTGATTGTTTTAATTTTTTGAATTTTGCACTTTTTTATTTTAAACTTTTCGTAAAAATCGGCCTATTTTTAAGCTCCATTTTCATGCCTGAATCAAATTTGGCAATGCTTGTGATAAATAGGACTGCATTGTATCATGGGTTTTAACAGAATTGGATTTGAAATTTGTGCTACTAACTATGCATTAATTGTAGTACATCAAGTGGATAGTTACCAGTTGAAGTGGATATTGAGTTTTAGGAATTTGTGAAATTTGGGGAATTTTGAGATTTGAAAATGAAAATCATTTTCTCAACAAACATTTTATGTGTGCGATGAACAGAAAATACACACATCTTTGTTGTAAGCTATCAGTTTGTAGATTTTAATGGTCACCAAAAACCAAATTATTACTCTTATTTAATGCCGCAATTGTGAGTTTTTTTGGAAAAAACATCTGGCCTACAGAACTAATTAAAGGATGGTCCAGTTTTTCAAAATTAACTTTTCATTATCCTGTGAAAGATTGTTTATAAAGAGGTTTCAGCTAAAAATCACTCTCCTGAAAGGTTCAAGGAGAGTTGTCAGGAGAGTGATTTGAGGTCACACCATTAGATATTAGCTGATTTTAGCAGTTTGAGGTGAGCTAAATATTGCTTAGACACTGTTTAGGCGAGCATAGGAGAGCAATCACTCTAGCTCGCCTTAAAAATGAAGGCCTATATATTATAAAGTACGTTCAACCATTTTAATGAACTGCAATCATTTTTATAAATTTCAGAGCTCCCTATACTTTGTTGTGTAATTAATGTATGGCTACCATAAATAGACACGTTTTCACTTATATATTTCCAAAACAAACAAACAAAAAATGATTCGGCCCTAAAAATTCTCATGGATTTATATAGGATTGGACCACTCCTTTAAAGCTGTCTGACAAGGCGAAATTGTAAGCATTTTTGTAGTTCACTGCTCCATATACATTGCTGTGTAATTTATTTATGGCTACCATAAATAGACACATTTTCCCATATATTTCCAAAACAATAAAAAAAAATGATCCTGCCCTAAAATTTCGAATAAATTATGAGAAAAATATGAGCAATAGGATTGGGCCACTCCTTGAAAGCTGATCTTGGTCATTCTGACAAGGCGAAATTGTCTAAGATCTTAATTTGACAGTCAAATTATTTGTTACATGTATGAATTGGTGACATGCTAGTGCTGAGTGCAGAGTTGTTGTGTTCTAGGACCTTGAATAAGGGCCTATGTGATACATGTGCGACTATGCATTCAGGTATTGAGCTACAAAGAGCTACAAATCCATAAGTGTCTGTTTTTGATTAGACTGTAGGAAAGCAGATCTGTTGCAGAGGCTGATGAAGAGTTTTTCTTCCACAGCTGATTGTTTTGTGCAAGTCTTTAATTCGAATGTGTGAAGAATGGTTTCATGAAACATTTCAATACATTATTAAGAACACATCCGTGTTTCTAAAGCAGGTAAATTTAGCATGCCTGCCAACTACTCCTTTTTAAAAGGAATAACTCCTTTTTCTGAGTTTTTAAAGTACAAAGAAAGGAGTGACTCCTTTTTTGTTTTGATTTTCTGATGAGGTTCTCTTAATCACAAAAGTTTCATATTTTGTTGAATTAATAGCAAGAAAATCCTTCCAGCGTTTCATTTTATTGCTTTAATTAGTAAACTCATTTAGCCCTCTGGTTTTAAATGCCAAAATCCATATACATGTATATTCCATTTTAAAATTTCTTAAACTCCTGCGATCGCTCTAGAATATGACGTGCGGTGGGATATATACTCCTATTCCTGACTTTCCAATGTTGGCAGGTATGATTTAGGACAAAAAGTAGTGTACCTTACACATGCAATTTTCATGTTCTAAAATTTTAGAACAATTATCAGATAGCAAATGTCAAATACTCTACTTATTTCAAATTATGACCCGGGTGATTCAAAATAAAATGTCGGCCAACAACAAATAATCATGCATAGATGATCAACATGTAGTCTCTGCAACAAGTTCAGTAAAGTCTACTCTCTCTACTCATCCAAGACTTACACTATAATATGGACAGTTTTTTCAGGGAAAGATTTTCCAGATAGGCTCTAATTAAAAACCTGGCAAAAGAGCAATGCTGTTAATGCCCTCTTATTGGCCAACATGACAGTTTTGTTGGCCTTCATGGCTTTTAAGGGCAAAGATGGGCCTTAACCAATTCACATAAATGACATGTGGAGTACGGAAATAAGTTTCCATACACATGTTATCAAGGCATTTATGAAGGGTTACCAGCCCATGAATGCTGTGTAAAACCTATGGGATGGCAGCTATGGTAGAGTGTTGTTCATTAATGCAGGGTTATTTTACGGTGTTTCCGTAACCTGACCACTTGTTTTGACCACTTATTCTGACCACTTAATCTGACTACTTGTTTGTACGTCCAAATATACGCCAAATATAGTTTGACGTATAAAATTTCAATTTACATTGTGTTTACGTTAGTAACATTAAAACATATACAATGGATTGAGAGTTCAGCTTTAAGACATATAATCAAATTTAAGCTTTTATTTACTAATTTACATTTGAAGATGAAATTTTTAAGCTTTTATTTACTAATTTACATTTGAAGATGAAACTCGGGGTTTCAAAAATATACATACAAATAAGCTAAAATCTGTATTTGTCTTCATACTATTCAACACCGTTTAATTTATTTCTGAAGACAATAAATAAAGCAACAAAATGTGACGACTTGAAAATTTCATTGGACGACTCATATAAACATATTATATCATTCATACACAATGTTATATAGAAATATCATACGTCAAATTATACGCCGGCGTATATATTTTGACTTTATTGTTGTACACCCCTGGATTATGTGATTAAGACTTTCAAGAAGGTATTTCTATACACTGTGTATTTTGAAATTTTATACGTCAAACTATACACTGACATTTAAAAAGTGGTAAGAATAGGTGGTGAACTCTCAACCCATTGTATATATGTTTTAATGTTTCTAATGTAATACACTGTAAATTGAAATTCTATACGCCAAACTATATTTGACGTATATTTGGACGTACAAACAAGTAGTCAGATTAAGTGGTCAGAATAAGTGGTCAAAACAAGTGGTCAGGTTACGGAAACACCGGTTATTTTACCTCCGGAATTTTAAAGGTGTGCATGCCACTTTTTTGAAATTGGATCGCAGCAAAATTGGCATACCTAGCTCATGCAGCAAGCCACAATCATATACTACTGGAAACATAGACATGGTTTGCCTGGGAAATAAAATGCACTCTCTGTCTATGCGTTGGGTGGAGATTCAACATACACAACCTGCTTAGGCATTGGAGCACAATTAGGCCACAACTTTGTGCGGCCGGCCGCAACGTGGCCACAGCCTTGATTTTCCAAGATGGCAACTGTAGGCTTGATCATGCACCTCTTAATAATTTCAAAACAGGTAATGAATATTTTTCTTGTAATAACTTTGAGGTGAACAATCAAGCCTACGGTTGCCATTTTGGAATATCCAGACTTTGGACAGGTTGCAACCGGCCGCACAAAGTTGTGGCCTAATTGTGCTCCAACGCCTTAGTTTAGGGTCTATTTTTGGACAAATCCGGAATTACAATAACTCTGCTCCATGGACCATGAGCAACAACACCATATTAATGTTTTGATTGTCACCCACTTCAATATCTAAGGTCCTGTTCCAGGCCTTTTTAAATTGAAAGAGTGGGCAAAAATTCTACAGTTGCCTATTGGCAAAAATATACAGTTGCCCACTGGGTAACTGTATAATTTTTGAAAACTTTTATAAAATCTGTAATCTATAAAGATGTTTGCTTGATACCATTGCTTCGCAAGTAGGATTCCTAATGAAGTGGCTCTGCCACTGTTTTTTGTTTTTGTTTTCTTTTTCCCATGTTCATATTGTAGAACCTGAAGAACAAAGCAATGGGAGGTAAGTGAAACCTTGGCTACACAAGGTCCTTTTTTCACAGAGCTAGGGGGTTTTGCTAGCTATACCATGTATGTATGGTCTAAGCCTACCGTCTTTGGTTATGTACCAAGTTCAGAGACATCAGGTTTTTTTTTTTTTTTTTTTTTAATGAGCCTTAACGTTTGGCTGTTGTGTATATAGTGTGCATGATTGTGTATACCAAGGGATGGTTCAGGCAAAACCAAGTGCTGTTTACTTGTGAATAGGCTAAATATTGATCGAGGAAGAAGTTTATAGTAGAGAAATTGACATGAAATGACACATGGAATGGGGTGTTAAAACTGATGACCAACTACTGTGAAATGGATAATTTAGATTTTAGGGTCCGAGATGTATTTTTACAAAGAAAATCGGTAGTTGGATTGATGGGTGGATATGATATCCAGAATTCAGCGAATGTCATCTTGTGCTATACTTGGTATCTACAGACCATGCAAAAACATTGTCTGGTTTCAGTTTGAGCAGTGTTTCCGCTAAGGTTTTTGAGCTTGTGCCAATTCGAGCGAGTTTGGCAAAGTTTAAGAGGTGCTTGCGCCAAAATCATGAGCTGTGGCCAAAATTTGGCTCAATAAAGCTAGAAAAATATCTTTCTCACACATTTTCAGAAGCTCTTTGCGCCAATTTTCACCGCTCCTGCGCCAATGGCGCGCCATACGGCCTTAACGGAAACACTTGAGTTTCAGGTCGCAATAGAGTCCAGTCAAGTAGTTATAGGGACAAGCTCCATGAGAGCTGGGATTTACATCAATCTACATCGATATACATCAAAGAGATGCAGATTGCATCTGCATGATAAAATCAATCCCAGATGCAGATAACTTATTCAACTATGCACATATGTGTACGTTTATGCATCATACTTGTATTTAATCAAGTCATCCGTCAAAGCCCAGCATTTTCAGTGCATGAGGCACTGGACCATCACCAGTGCATGAGGCACTGGTGATACCATCCGTTGGGTCTATAGTTCAATATCCACCCAGGAATCATAGATATAGAATTAAACCCTCACAAAGCTTTGCCCATTGTTATAGTTGAGACAGTGACATTGGATCCACTGGGTCATTTAAAAAGTGATGCACACCTAGTGTGGTATTGGATTAATTCTGCTTTCAGCTATCAGTGATGTCAGAGAATTTCATGAATTCAACTAAATTCATTTAGTGTAATTCTGAAGATTGCTAAGAAAGGTTTCAAATGTGGTCGACATGGTGAAACATCACATATGGCCTCGTTTTTTACCCAATTTTGTATGGCAGTGCTTCTGTACTAGAGTCTTATTTAGCAGAAGGGTCAAGGAGCCAATGAAATGAACTGTCTTAAGGAGCAGGGTCAGAGTGCATGACCTCCTTGGTTTCGCACCAGCTCTCAGTTTTTCAGGGGGGGGGGGGTTACCGTTAATCTGCGTTTGAAAAAATGAAATTCTGTCTCTACTTTTGATCTCATTTTCCTTTTCTTTCTTTTTTTTTGATTATTGTGATGGACACTGGGGAATCAAAGGCCAGGAAAAGCAAAATATGAACTCCTGAAAATTGATATTATAAGTTAGTTAAAAGTAAAATATATACCTTCCTGTCATTGTACTTCAGAATTGCGGTTTTAGGGGTTCTTCGGTCTCCTTATACCCTGGTCACCTAACCTTGCGGCAAGCTTACGATGTGTTTACAGCGTCATACCAGGTAGATTTCAGCAGACACCGGTCGGTGTCCGTAACACCGTAAGACGCCGGAAGCATGCCGCAAGAATTTAACTCTGAGTTAAAACCTTGCGGCATGTATACGATGTCTTTAGTTATGGTCCAATAACCACCGGAGTTCGACCGGTGTCCGACCGGTGTCCGACCAGGCATCGCAAGAGCTCGCAAGCATCCAGCGGTGTCATACCGATGTCATACCGGCGTTGCGGCTTTGTAGACGCCGGTTGGACACCGGTGGTTATGTGACCAGGGTGTCATGCACCTAAAACAATCACAAGCTTGTTCATCAATCTGCTTTCACAAAGGGTATTAGATACTCTGGAAAGTGTAATTAGCATGATCAAACCATGATGGTGATTGCTTCTTTGCATAATTGCTTACAACTGACAGTTGATCTATCTGCATCAAACTACTTATGTGGATTGATCAAAAAGGGAAAATTATTAAATGAAAAAAAAAATGAAGGGAAAAAAATGAAAAAAACCAATATGCATCACATGCTGAATTAGGAGCTGCTGTGCTCAAGGAGGCAAAGTTAGGTGAATTGGATAACGGTAACCTCAAAAGAAGGAGTATTATTTTTTGTACAATTCCTCAAGCGTCAAGCTTGCGTTCATGGAATTGCATCATACACTATTAGCCTGTTTCTTTTCATAAATATGAAATAAACTGATCATGTTTACCGTGTAAGAATACTGGGTCACACTAGACTGATGTGTTTCCACACAAAGAATAATCTGACGCCTTTGAAACAGGCTATGTGTTACACAGAGTTCAAATCCATGATTAATAATATAAAAGCCAGCAAGCAAATTGGCCAATAAAATTGACTGTTTGAACATATATTCTGAGTATATGGATAGATATGAAAAAAAAACCAATGTCAAATTCTGTTGGCCATGTGCAGTTCTATGTGCGCCATAAGTACGTAATGTACATTTTTAATATCAACTGGTATATCCTTAAAATCGGCCCTTTAGAATCACTCCATATGTGATGCGTCATATCAAAACATACTTCTTGTTGGTTTTTCTGGTCTTAAAATGTGTTGGAAAATATCAAGAAAATAAAAACATAAATTCAACCCTTCTTTGAATATCATAACTCTAGGTCCATAGGAGCAATGTCCAGCTTTAATGTACTAATTTAAAGCTGCAATTATGTTTATTTTCCTTAATCATATATTTTTCATTTTTATTGAAAACCCCAAGAGGTATGTTTGATATAACAGTCCACATATGTGATCACAATTTTTGCATAAAGCTGCAAGACTGGCAATCTTAAATGAAAGCAAATTTAAATTACTCAAAATGGTAAGTTTTTTAAAGTCCATTTCTTGTCAGACAAGTTGCAAGAAGGGGTTGTCTTGATTAGACTTGATATTCTAGGCTAGCAGTTGCTAATAGAAAGTCAGTATCATGGAAATTGGAATCAAACATCTCAATATGGAACTTTTTTATTTTTTAAGTATTTTTTAATGATGGTGTTCAAGCAGCAGCCTGCCATGTAAGTGTACATTTTAAAGTTTGTGTTGACTGCAAGGAATTTAAAAGGGGAAACTGGTACTCTTCGTCATTTTGATTTCACGGCCGTGTAAATCCTATGGGACGGCAGCCATCTTGGATTGTCGCTCACGGAGGTTGAGTTATTGTACCTCTGGCATTTTACGGCTCCGCGTGCCTCGCTTCGAGAGTCTTCACAACGGTCACAATACACGCTACTTGAAGTGCAAACACGGTTTGCGCGTGAAACAAAATACACACGCTGTATATGTGTCAAGGGAAGATTTATGCGATCTGCCTGGATATCGGGCCAAACTCCGAATATATCCAGAGGTACAATAACTCTGCTCCATGAGCAACACAAGATGGCGGCATACCCGTATTCCCCTTTAAAAATTCCTTGGATGACTGACATCTTCACTCATGAGTCATGACTTTGAGTACAAATCCTTGTATGAACAGTAGCACCTTTAACTTAGACGATCAACAGACATGCTCAGTACACATCACTCAATCTTTTTTCTTACATTAGTATTCATGTATCTTATGAATATCTTATAAAGCCTCCACAAAAGAAATTTTTAGGGTAGAGTGTGTGACCTGCTTGATTTTTTGCCAATTGATAAATCTTTTGACTAGTGCTGGCATTCTTATTTCAAGACTGTATCGATGTTGCAGTGATGAAATCGCTGGACTCTGAATGCACCATTAGAAGCCTATATGAAACACTGCTAACTCAAGTTGGCAACTGGCAACTAACCTATTGTATCTATCAAATTTTTGACAGGTAGGCAATGGTTTAGGCGGGGCCTCTTCACATCATGAATTGATACAGATAAGCGTCTGCATAGTTGAACACAGCACAACTGCAGGAGACGCAGTGCGCTTTGTACACTGTGCGGATTATGTTTACTTGCGGATGAAGATAAGCCTCACAAATTATTCCCGCCTATTTAGTGATGATCAAAGTGTAGAGTTAGCAGTGTTTCATGAATATGGGTCCAGGTCTATTCCTTGTAACGTTGAAACAAAGTATTAGAAATCTGTGTGTTTTTGAAATCAGTTCTTTTACTGCAACAAGAAATATATTATTTTGATCTGTTTTTCATTATCCAAGTTTTTTATTTCTCATGCAATGTAAAAACTATTTTTCTCATATTGCATGATTTGACATTTGGTTTCTTAAGTTGAAAATTCATTCTCCAGGCCTTGTCATTCTCATTGCTAGATTTTAGGTTGTGAATTAGGTGTGCTGAACATTGCATGCCTAGCTCAAACCATC
>JXSR01S035889.1:6344-17459 GCA_000969725.1 Ophiothrix spiculata
ATTAGCATGTACAACGGATTGTATCAGTTCCTTGTGAAGTAGACAATGATCAGAAGTAGCAGGGGTTGAAAAAGTCCTTCTTGATTGATGATGTACATGTATTGGGGAGAGATGGGTAGAAGTTGGAGTGGAATGTGCTGTAGGAATCTGTGGCATGTTCCTGGCTGAGTCATTGGAAATCTTTTCAGCTAGGGATGGAAGTAAAATATAAGCACAACTCTGACCGAAGTGTCCTAGTCCCAGGGGTACTCAAAGTTGGTTTTGGTAGGAATGTGCCGCTGGGAAAAGTGAAGTGCTACCAATGTATATACAAATATTCAAGAAAAAGGGACCCATCCATATACCAAATGCCCAAATTTAGAGTCAAATTTGTACAAAAAATGAAATTTTCTGTAAAAATTGTTTTTGCATTTTGACATTCTCGCAAACAAAGTACTATTTTGCATTCAGGTGCTTCTAAATGCCGTTTGAATTTTTGACAACAAATCTGCTGTATGAGAGTACAGTTGTTTATTATCACTTCATGCGAGTGCAAGAATGTCAAATCTGTAAGGCTACCATATGTTGTATTTACTCAACACCATGTCACTGGAATCCCTCAAAATTACCCTGCCACATGTATATGTCAGTGGCTCTTAAAATCAACTGAAGAACCATTCCACTGACCCAAGACTGGACATTATACAGTTTGCAATGCAAATTAATGAATAATGGCAGCTATTACAAATACAACTTTCTTGCATGCACATGACAATCTGTGATTTATTACCTGTCACAACACATTACAAAACCATACATGATTGAACAAGCAGTCATCCATCATAAGATTAAGATTGATAGAAATGAGTCCTGTCCCAATATAAACCATATGTAAACAAGCATTAAGAAAAGTCAGAAAAGACTGATAGTAAAGGAAATAACTAGCAAGATGTCAATCAAATTGTAAAGCAACTTTTTATTTTGTACTCAAGCATATATTTACCCATCAAAATAACATGATGATACATATTGCCTCTTTCCCCATGCGGTATCTCGATCTTAACATGACTGCTACGGCGCTACTACCTGATTGGTTATGTCGACATACATGTTGACATCATAATAAATTTATGTCAACAAAAAGAAATAAAATGGTTCTGATGATGGCTCTAATCTATATAACATATCCAGCATGATAGGAAATATATCATCCAAAGGCCATAATCCTTTAACACCACATGAGCTTTATAATTGCACTTAATTAGGAAATCAAAATTGATATCAAAACTGTAGTTCCCATATAACACTAAAAGGACTTTAAACCAGTTTGAAGTTGTATAGTTTATGGAAAGAATACAAATTTAATTTAGTTAAAGTTGATTTCCGATTTAAAATGGATTTTAAAGTTATATGAATTTAGACTCTGGTCAAAGATTTATCAAATTTTAAAGGAGTAATGTGAAGTTAACAGTATTCTTAGGTAAATTAATGATATTAAATTCTGAGGTTAAATAGAATTTAGAATTTATGGATGAGTAATATATGATATAAATGTTAACTGCTTAAAATTTGAGTAATTGTAGAAATACCATGACTCTTTTCGTAACATTCCTGATGGAAGAGAAGCTCTATATCTTTATCATAAAATACTTATGGCAATCTGTAAACTAAGAATGTGCCGTAAGTAAGACATTGCTGTAAGCTGTCTTTCGTATTTACTAAAGTAGAAGTAGTAGTAAAGTCATCTTTATTCAGGGTTTTAAACTCATATCAGTTACAAAATTGGTCCCCCATGAGACCCTTTAAATCAATTAAATCAATATAGATATATTTACAGACTAATAATTTACATTATAAGATACACGCAATATATACATACATTAGTGCACATGTGATTTGAACAATAACACATTTATAAGAAAAAAATATTTTCCATACGTTAAGGCAATACAATTCAAACAAGAAGTAATTTTAAGACACAAAAAAACAAGTTTTAAACGAACTAGAGGTCGTTGACATAACCTGATTTCTGACTTGGCATGGGGGGTTATTCCAATTTGCATGTCAGTTTCTTGACCTCATTGAGTCTGCCGATCTCAAACAACATGTCATTGGTGCTATATATATCTGACTATACATTGGACCTTATTATAACAAGAAAATCAGACTCTTTGGTGTCCAATGTTAATATAATAAGAGGTATTCCATCTGACCATTTTGCTGTAAACTACGAATGTGCCCTAAGTAAGACATTGCTGTAAGCTGTCTTTCGATATTTACTAAAGTAGTAGTAGTAGTAAAGTAATCTTTATTCAGGGTTTTAAACTCATCAGTTACAAAACTGGTCTCCCATGAGACCCTGACAAAATATTAAATCAATATAAATATATTTACAGACTAATAATTTACATTATAAGATATATACAATATATACATACATAAGTGCACATGTGATTTGAACAAGTACAAATTTATAAGAAAGAAATGTTTTCCATACTTAAAGGCAATACAATTCAAACAAGAAGTAATTTTAAGACACAAGTTTTAAACAAACTTGTAGTCATTGACATAGCCTGATTTCTGATGTGGCATGGGAGGTTATTCCAATTTGTACAAGCACAATATAAAAATGTACGCTTGCCAGCAGTGATATTGAAAGACGGAATAACAAGACTATTCGACGATTGACTACGAGTGTTTTGGGAATGACGTATGGGTAAACTGGCAAGAAAGATATGAAGGGGCCTCTTGAATGAGACATTTGAAAACCAAAAGAAGAAGTTCATTCTGCCACCTTTTGTCAAGTTTATGCCAGTTTAAAGTAGACATTAAATGATCAATAGAAGTTCTTATATCAGCACTCAGAAGTATACGGGCAAGCTTATTTTGTAAAAATTGAAGAGAATTTAGGTGTTCCATGATGAACTTTGTCCAAACAGCACTAAAGTAATCAATGTGAGGAAACACCAAAGCATTTGCAAGCATATTAAGAGTTTTTGAAGGAAGATAAAATTTTACCCTACGTATAACACCAATACGCTTTGATATAATTGAAGAAATATAATCAACATGATAAGACCGGGAAAGAGTAGGATCAAAAATAATACCCAAATAATTAAATTTGTCAACTCTTTCAGTATTGTTATACATCAATTTAACATTATTAATTTACAAAGTTACAGAGAAGATAAGGAGTACCAAAAACCATAAATTAGGTTTTCTTAATGTTGGTTGTCCTCAAACCAGTGACCAATTTTGTAAAGACTATCATTCATATTCTTATGAAGAGTTTCATGGTCAGATGCAGTAAATAAGAGAGTGGTATCACCAGCATACATGACACACTTACAATTGATGCAATCAGGAAGAGTGTTTACATAGATAATAAATAATATTGGACCCAAGGGGAACTCCAATATCAATATTTTTAACATCAGAAAAAGTGGAATTTATACAAACAGCTTGAGTTCTATTACAAAGATGCGAAGAAAACCAGTTTAAAGTACAACCATTCATACCATTGGAGAAGAAGAGAATGCAGGATGCTCTCATGGCTAAGCTTGAAGCAAGGAAGAATAAACAAAAGGTAAGGGGCTGGTATGGAGGAGATGCAGGCGTTATTGGAGAAGGAGAAGAAGAGAATGCAGGACGCTCTCATGGCTAAGCTTGAAGCAAGGAAGAATAAACAGAAAGTAAGAGACTGGTATGGAGGAGATGCAGGCGTTATTGGAGAAGGAGAAGAAGAGAATGCAGGATGCTCTCATGGCTAAGCTTGAAGCAAGGAAGAATAAACAAAAGGTAAGGGGCTGGTATGGAGGAGATGCAGGCATTATTGGAGAAGGAAAAGAAGAGAATGCAGGATGCTCTCATGGCTAAGCTTGAAGCAAGGAAGAATAAACAAAAGGTAAGGGGCTGGTAGGGAGGAGATGCAGGCGGTATTGGAGAAGGAGAAGAAGAGATATTGTACCAGTATTTTAAAATGTTTTCAACAATACTGGAACAAAAACACTCCCAGAATCGTTTATTACTGGTAAGTCCTAGAATTGACCAATACTGGTATATACCAGTATCTGGAACCTAAAGTATACTTTTTCCGAAGAAGGTTATGATTTACTGTATCAAATGCCTTTTTGGGGCTGAATAAAGCACCTGTTATCTTACCATTATTCATGTTATTAAGGATATGATCAATGACATCAAGTAGAGTAGTAGCTGTGGAATGGGGCTTTCTAAAGCCAGACTGACATTGGTTTAAGAGATTGTTAGTAGTAAAGAAATAACCTTAGATACAATAGGAAGAACTGATATTGGTCTATAATTATTTTCATCATCTTTATCTCCTGCTTTGAAAATTGGGGTGACTTTGGCCTGTTTCCATTTAGATTGAAATGTTGATGTTAAAAGAGATAAATTACAAATATGTGCCAAAGAGTTACAAACAACAGGAGCGGCTAGTTTTAAGAGCATCATATTAAGATTATCAAGACCTGTTCGACTTATTATTATCCATTTTGCTCAACTCATCAAAAACAAATTCAGGAGTTATCAAGTCAAACATGGGGCTAACCTTTTTGTCCCCTCACATATTCTTGTGGAACTCCATCACAATACGCTCCACCTCAATCGCTGCTTTTCTTGCAACTGCAACCACATCAAAGAGTTCATAATTAACCCGTGGTTCCTTGGTCTGGGGTGCAAAAGGATCACCATATATGGGTTGGCCTTCGGGTATAGCAAACATGCCTTTGCATCCGTCGAGGATAGTTGGTATGTGGTATTTTGAGTAGCGTATTTTGGCTGTGTGTTTATCTATGTTTCCTAGCTGATGTAGGGCGATATACCAATTGTCTGTATTACCTGGATATGCAGGCTGGAACTGTAGTGAAAGAAAGAAACATTGTTGATGGTGACAAGAGTGACAATTAGGCTGCTTTCCTTTCCTTTGCTCAGTTACATATTTGGGTTGCTCTGACAAAATGAGCAGAAAGTTGTATAGGAAGACTTTGAATAAAAAAGTGCCAGAAAGGTCATTATTTGGTTTTTTTAAATAAAACACATTCATGCATAAGCCTTGAGTTTGGAAGGTCAATTATGCCAGGAAATGCAATTGTTCATGGTAAATAGATCACATTTTGTTATCATACACTATAATAATCAGCAACTTTGAAATCAATTTGCTGCTAATTATTATTACCAGAAATTCAGTGGACTGCCTTGAATTTGATCTCTTTTTGGAATATGAAGAAAGAAGTAGGACAAGTAGATAAAAATACACTACTTCCATTGGTTAAAAGCTAAAAAGGATATTTCCGTATTGCATTAAACTTTAAAAGTTCTTTATGATACGAAATCCTCCATGCAATGTGAAAAGTTGTTTCAAACAGCTCTTTTACCAGTCCAATTTGTATTGCTTATTTGGAACATATAGTTGTATTACAACGCGCACATCGTTGTTGTGCATGCAAAACCAAATGCATTGTGCTGTACTACAAGATGCCGATAGAAACAATGCACGTAGCTGTCAATTAAACCTGAAAAATGACAAATCTAAAATTAATTGTAATGTTACGAAAAATATAAAAATAACCATTTTCAAAGCATTTTTTCCTGTCATTAGTGATAAATTCATTATCCCCTGTTTGTTCTCATGCAATATGAAAAATATTAATGGTTTGGGTTTGTATCACACTCGGCTTTCATGCAGCCTCGTATCATGTGAAAGCTGAATTTATAGAGAATTAAAATATGTAATAAACTTGATTTTGAAATTTGTGACTTTCCATTCATTTAGCTGAACCACCTGTCATATCTAAAGTACAAGCCACTCATTCTCATTCACCAAGTGCCGATTTTAATTGCTTAGTGTGTGCCATTTGCACAGATGATCATATTTATTGCACGTGTGGCCTAGTGGATTATGCGCTCGTCTAATAATCCATTGGTTGTGAGTTCGAGCCC
Source organism: Ophiothrix spiculata (assembly GCA_000969725.1). NCBI lineage: Eukaryota > Metazoa > Echinodermata > Ophiuroidea > Amphilepidida > Ophiotrichidae > Ophiothrix > Ophiothrix spiculata. Next base: position 12,282 of record JXSR01S035889.1, read on the forward strand.
CTCTCGTGTCAATGTGTTTTGTCCTTGGGCAAGGCACTTTATCCTCATTGCCCCTTTGCAATGTGTAGTGTGCGCTTTGGGCTGCAGTCTACTTAATTGCATTGTTGTGTGTTTAATAATTTACAAAAATTCAGGCAATTTGACCTGCTGGTCACGATTAGAGTTTGAAAAAAAAAAATGTATTTTATTCATTTATTGTCCCCGCTGAATGAGTTAGAAAAGGGGACTATAAAATGGGCTCTGTTCGTGTGTCCGTCGGTTTGTTTGTCCGTCCGTGATGAAAATGTTAACCCAAATGTTAACCTACATTTTCTCAGAGACTGAGGGTCGCATGTTCCTGAAATGTGGTGGGTGCACTTGGAGGGTGGGGCAATTGTTTTCACCAAAAAATTTCAAGGTCACGACAAGGTCATCAGGGGTCATTCAAGGTCAAAGGTCAAATGGGGTAAACCTTGTTTCCAAATTAAAAAACCCTTTTAAATAGCATTATTAAAAAAACAAGATGCATCTCTCATGTTGATTGATTGTCACTTGGGATGTTGACTCCGTGCCAGGTTCAGATGGTTAGGGAGGAGAGAAGCTGAAATTTCTATAGCTATTTTTGAGAATTTGTAAGATTTAATAATGTCCCAGTTATTGTCCCCAAGGTCACAGTTTAAATGGGGTAAAAAGTTTGGCCACATTTGGCTAGGAGTACGCATCATGAAAACCTGAGTTCTACTTTTTTTTTTTTTTTTATCAATAAACTTTGACAGATATTTTAGCAGAGACTCATCCATAGTCTATCAACTTATAAGTATAAACCAAACTACACAGTAAATTATGCAGTATCTTTGAGTAAATGTTTCAGAATCTGTGTCTATGCTGTACAAGCATCCGTAATTGCAGAATAATAGTCAGCATGATTTGGGGCATTTATTCACTAACTTTGGTTTGCACTTGTGAGTTTATGAAATATATAGCAGACAAAGACAATTAGATTTGGCGTCACAATTCTTTGGGTGATGTAAATATATATCCAGAGTGCAGGGCCCTTGTTTACGAAAGCAATCAGTACCCTGCAGTTCCTAATCACTTGATTGATTTTGTCTTAGGGAATTGTGGTTGACACTTTAATCAGTATTCAGGTGTTTTTATTTAGACTTGACATCTTTTACAAGCTTCTCAAGTCTTTTTTCAATGCATCATTCTTACCTTGACAAGGAAATCACATAAATCTGGAAATCTGGTATCAAACTGGTCCCACTTGTAGGTCTTTATAAGTTTATCCAACATTTTATTCTTCACTTGCAGTGCCGTTTTGGGTTGTTTGGTATTCTCTTGCTGAATGTGGAAAAATGTGCATGGACCGAAGAATTTGCCTTTGTAATATTTTTCTCTGAAACTGATCATAATCCGATCAAGCATTGAACGAGCAAGGTAAATAACCTGAGCTGCATCTACTAAGATTTCTCTTGTAAGTTGTGATCTCCGATTATCTAATATTGCTTGCTCTAAAGTAAGATGTTTGTCTCGCAGATCTCCATAAACAGCATTCTTCAAATCCATGAGGATCCTGATGTCTTCACAGAGAGGATCATCACTTGCATCATTCAGTTTTAAACAGTTTAGTATCTTTGCACAGTCTTTACGGAACTCTAACAACAATAAATCAATATTTTTCTTGAGAATATCTGCCAGTTTTCGGCAACCTTCCATACTCCCTGCATCTACAGCTTCTGTAAAAAGATCTTTGGCTAGTGTAACTTGGTGTTCCTGCAAAGCATTTTTGCCTTGCTGCATAGCACACTCTATCAAACGCTTTTGCGCATCTTCCATTCTATTCAGATTTCTCAAATCTTGGATCTTGTGCCGTGCTTCTTCAAAATCCTCAAGTTGTATGAGACATTTGGCCAGCTGAAATATAGCAACATAATCATCACTCTTCCCACTGCAATTCAGATACTCAATGTATTTTTCTCTAGCAACATCATGTTCCCCAAGCACCTGGTAAAACCAGGCAAAACCTCTCAATCCTTCACTCCGTTCTTCCTCTTCAGAAGACTCCATCTTTTGATCCATGATATTCTTGTAACCTGACTTTGCTATTTTCAAGTCTTTCAGTATTACATTGTCAAAGTTTGGCTTGGGGTTTTCATGTGTTATAGGACGTGATAAGCAATGCTCAATTGCACATTGTATTGCAACTTTGAAGTGCTTTGAAGCCATGTCTGGTTTGTTAAGATTTCTTACAAGAAGCAGACCATAGTCTGAGTTAAAAAGTACTTTGTTTCTTGGGTCAAGATTTGTTGTAGATATCAAATTATCATAATCTTCTTCTGCCTTCTCAAAATCTCTTAATCGCTCATATTGCTTAGCTCGATCAAGGAGGGCCATGTTGTTTGTCGGATTTTCTTCCAGTGCTTTGGTAAAACAGCATATAGCTTGTCTAATGAGATTCTTGTCTGGCCGCTGGCATCGCTCCCTCTTGTTGATTGCTTCTTTTTTCTTTGCATTTTGCTCATTATATTGATCTCGATACACAAGTCCCATCTGATGGAATAAGAGTGAAGTTTGCCCAACTTTACAAGCTTCTTCAAATATCGGTAAAGCAGCTTTATATTGTTTTGCTTTCCTGAGAGCGATACCAGCTCTTGTAAGGATATGGAGATTTTTTGGTGCCAGTTCTCTTGCTCTGTAGGCATGACGCATTGCCACTGCATCTTGTTGGAATTCAACAAGATTTTGAGCCAAAAATACATGAGCCAAAGCATGGTTCTTGTCGATCTTTAGAATCTTTTTGTACAAATCTTGCTCTTCTTCTTTATCTATACATTTTCCTGCGCCATCTTTGTTACGAGCTATGCGCCCAGTGACCAGCGCCAATCCAAATAGCCATTGGGTATTATCAGGCTGAACTTCCAAAGCTTTCTTGTAGTAAAGTTTAGCCTCTTCATATTTGTTCATCCCTACCCTGGAAAGAGCAAATGCTCGTACAGAATGTATACAAGCATGTGATAGATCTGTAGCTGCCGCGAGCAACTTCTCAATTTCCAGTTTTGATGCGTTCGTGAGAATTCCTAATATATGATCCATATAAGCAGCATTGCATTTTGCAACTAATTTATATCCAATCTTTTCTTCGTCATTATCAAGTTTGTCGATCTCATTCAAAGCTTCTGCCAGGTAAATTCTGCTCCTTTTGCGGTCCAGTGTAGGTTCTTTGTGCTTCGATATATACATAAAACTTTGTAATAGCATTGCTTGTATTCTCATTGAGTTAGGGCTGTATATAAGGTGTTCTTCAAGTTGTTGAATTAATGTGCTGAATTCTTTGGATGTGCCAGAATCAATGTCCCAGTTAAAATGAGACGGAGCGTCTACTAAATACACAGGCAGCGCCATCATTAATGTTGTTACATCACTCCTGTAGAAAGAAGATTAGAAACAGAATTAAATGAAAGACAAGGGGCTTTCTGTAAAATTTTTAGAACTTTTTGACAAAATTATGCTAAGAGGATCTGAATATTGGAGATAGTGGGCACTCTCATTTTAAATTTGTTAACCCAAATAGTTGATACTGTTTTCATAAGGGTATTAAATAAGCTGAGTTTAGATATGGGGAGGGAGAAAGGAAACAGCATGCACATCTGTGTAAGTCAATATGATTTACTGTTTAATTTAAAGAGCTGCCAGGGGTCCCAAAATGCTTCCAAATATTATTTTAACTACTGTAGAAGAGCTCTGGCTTTGTGGGAGGGTGCTTTGTACCCTTGAACTTCCCAACAGGTCATTGTTCCTGAACCTCACCAGTTGTGTTGGAATTTTCTGCAAATTTCAGGGGGTCTGAGTCTTAGAGCGACCATTTGGACATTGCAGTAAACTAGACAATGGCAATCTTCAGTTTAGAAGCCAGAAAATGAAGAAATCTTGTTTCTACCCTACCCTGACACTGTATCCAAACTGCTTGTCTGTCATCCACACAAGCTTGTGATTTTTATAGTATATCTAATTAAGTATTACGTCTAGTGCTTGGATATAACATTTAATTGGCCATCCATTTACATGAAGAAATAAAGATTGATTGATGAAGAAATGTACCATTATCATTATATTTGCCACCATTTATAATTGTGATTCAAAATTTGTTATAGTAACAGCACCTTTCCAGCACTGTGCTCACTACCATTCGCAAAATTTAAGGACTTTTTACCATACCTCGTAAGCACAACTAATCATACCATCCATTTCAACAGTTATCACTGGGCAAATAACAGGAAAAATACTTACTGCAGTCATTGTCCTCTTTTAGGGTGTTATTCTGTCTGATTCCTTGCTAAGGTTTATTTTACTTCCGCATCCTTGCTAAGGGTATATTTTTACATCAACGTCCTTGCTTAGGGTATATTTTTACGTGGTTTTACGTTTTTATTTTAGGGTGGTTTTGAGTAGTCAATACACATGCATGGTTACAATATGCATGTATAAGTCGCCCCCCCCCCCCCCCCCCCCAGGCCAAATGTGCTGGAAAAGATATCAATGGTGCACTTTAAAGTTGTTTCTGCTGTTACATTAACATTTTATTTACTTTGGGCATCAAGCTATTATAAAAACTTGTTAAGGGTACACTTTCACACTCAATACGTGCTGGTTAGGTCTTGCACCGAATACTTGTTCAGGGTTCGGTTTCACACATTACTTGTTAAGGGGTGCATTTTGCGAACAGGGAAAATACTTGTTTAGGGTGCTTTTTGAAACCGTGTGGTCGTGCATGATATCCACTGGTCAATGGAGGCACCCCCCCCCCCCCCGCACCCCGGGGTTGGTTACCAGCAGTATTGGGATTGCAACTGTTGTAAGCGTCATTAATGACATTTGCATAGCACTAAAATGGGTAACTACACATACCAACAGACAACTACCTAACATTTAACAAATCATGATAGCACTCTTATTAATTTATTTTGTTATCTTTTATACAAAAAACCACACATTTGTACCTTGGTACTTCGGGTGGTACTTTCATTTTCATTTTCTTTACAAAAATAAATTACGTAGTGATTCACTCTTTCTGATTTTGTCTATGGAGGGCATTGGCAGTTATTCTAAATAAAGAATTTCTCCCGGGGGGGGGGGGGGGCACCGCCTTTGACCAGGGGGTTTCATCCGCTACCATGGAGCTCCAAAAAGCACCCTAAA
>JXSR01S035891.1:60055-78779 GCA_000969725.1 Ophiothrix spiculata
CACCCAAAATCCGATATTAAACACCTTAAATATTCCAAATCCATCATAAAATAATGTTTTAAGAGCTCCAATCCAAAAAATAAGACCATTATTTCCAAATTGTGTGTGCATTCCAGAAGGTAAGCCATGGTGTTGACAAACATGAAGGGTGTGACTAGCAAAGATGAAACAGAGGCTAAATGCACTCTGCAGAAAGGGTCAGTGGAAGGGGTGCCTATTTGTTACATGTTAGGCAATTACATACTATATATGTTTGGTATTATTGCTGGTTCCCGTGGCTCTGATTATAAAAAAATACACACATGATAGGTTCCATTATATAAAATTGAATAGAGTGGCTGGATGGCTGATCGCAAGGTCTTGGATCTTTTGATCAAAGTTGTGTTAGGTAATGGGTTCCATTCATCAGTGTCATATTAGCGTGCACGGCTGAACACAAGGTGATTAGTTCTTTTCATAAATATGATAAAGTTGTCTTTATTGGTCAATTACATCAATAAAATCACTTGAGTTTGACATTTCACTGCTTGAGAACTGTCAAAAATATAAACATAAACAGAAGTAACATTGTGAATAGCAAAGCAGTTACCATCCCTGTAACTCTAGGGAAGGATGAGTCTGAGTTACATTCGATGGAACTAGCGTATGCCCTGCGTATGACGTAGGTCCGCTTTCGCCTATGGTCGAAATCAAGTGAAATTTTCAGTATACATTATTATAGTGTACTCTTCTTTTTATTTTATATATAGAAAAGAGATGAGGTTTTTGTCACACCAAAATCATGAATTGCACCTTTAACCCTAATGATGGAGTATCCTCGGATATCCTCCCAGTAACGCAGTTTTACTCAATTTCAGCTTTGAAAATTATTTATTTTGTAGAGCAATAATGATGGGTATCAGTTAGTGTAAGCTTTTTTTGTCTTGCCTGAACATTTTTCAGGAAGAGACATACCATTCCTTAAAACTGTCCGCCGTCCGCATTTCTTGTCCGGAGCAAATCTTGGAAACCGTATGCCCTATGTAGATGATATTTGGTGAGTGGGAAGGGTTGAACTAACTGGCGCTGCGTACAATTTGAACGCAAACTATGCATATAAAGTACCTAATTTGCATAATTTATGCGTAATTTTTAATTTTAAGTATATCTCCTACATGAAGGGCTATGGCGATGAAACTTGGTGACATGAAGGGGTTCGGGATTAGCACACGCGACGTGCCTTTTTGGGGGTGCGGTGAAAGTCATTCAAGGTCAAAAGGTCATTTGAGGTCAAATTTTTAAAATTGTTCCCAAAGTTGGGGTCAAGCTCATAACTCAAACCCCTGACCCCACTTGGATTAAACTTAGACCATAGAAAGTACTTGACCCAAGGTCAAGGTCAGTCAAGGTCAAAAGGTCATATGAGGTCAAATTTCCAAAATTGTTCAAAAAGTTGACATGAGGTCATCCGAGGTCATTTTGAGGTCAAGGTCATAACTCATGAACACCTTACCCCACATGGATTAAACTTAGACCATAGAAAGTACTTGACCCAATGTCACTCCTACCCTATCCTATACTCCACCCCACAACTGAATGATTATTAAAGTAGGCGGTCGATACGCAGGTGAGACTACTGGTTCGCGAACCATCTTGTTTTAATTGGCGCAAATTTGCACCCGTGTAAGTGGTGGGCTCAAAAGAGTGCGCTCCAGAGGGCACACTCTTTTGCAAAAAATTATGGCCAGGAATGGGGAAATCCGAAATAGTTATGATTTTTAATCCCTAAATGTGAATAGTTTTCAGTAAAAAATGTGGGTCTCAAATCCTTGATACATAACATGTCTGATAGTAAGGCCAAAAAAAAAAATGTTTGCTTGTCCTCGTCCAACCGACCGATTCTCACGCTGCGACCGTATAACTTTAGGTCCACATAAACATAGAGAAAATCGGAAGGCCATAAATTTAGCGTAGTTTTCGGTACTTTTCTACATATTAATGGATGATCCAGCATTTCTATTGTATTTAAACATCAAACGGAACACACAATCTAATTAAAATTGCAAAGATTGTACAGATATTTGTAAGGCCTTTTGAGAAAAAGGCAATTTTAGTCGGGTAAGTGAAACTAGGTTGCCGAATTTTGCACCGGATTTTGCGTTCGAAGGCGAATTTTAGCGTACATTTTTTGCTTCTTTACACCATTTTAATGGATGAGCGGGTACTTCTATTGCATCTAAACATAAAACTGACCCAGAAATTAATGTAAAGTGAAAAATGTTCTTTGATTTTCATTTGGTTTTTTTGAGAAAATAGCAATTTTACCTGGGAAAATAAGATATAAAATAAAAAAGATTTAAAAAAAAAAAAAAAAAAAAATTCCGACCGACCGACCCGAAGTTTCAAATTCAATCGAGGACAAGCAAACATTTTTTTTTTGGCCTAACATGCAGCCAAATTTCATGAAATGGAAGCGCTTTTTTGTAAAATGCTCCTGTGTGGTGAAAAAAATGGGTCTTGACACATAGAACAGTACACAGTCAATGGCAATACCAGGGTCACATTTTTTGGGCAAATTTTGGGATTTTTCAGGACCCATTTTTCACCCACAACTTCACCATTTCTTCACCGTTTCAGATGGTTGACCCCTCATTTTGAAGGGTTTTAAAATATCTTTCCATCTAACATAAGAACGTGCCTACCTGTGTATTCTAAGACTAATTGCCCCCTGGATACGATGAAAATTAGCGTAAAGGGGATCGAGCGTGGCCAAGTGGTTAGAGCGTTGGACTCATAATCAAATGCATTCGTCTGTCGTGGGGTTGAGTTCCGGGCTCAGCACGTCTCCTTGTTTCCTTAAGCAAGAAACTTTACTTGCTTCGTGCTTCGGAGGGCATGTAAAGCCATCGGTCCCGTCTGAAGTGTTCCTGACACACTGTCGGATGTAAAAGAACATCACGGGCTAAGCTACGGCTGTTCGAAATAAGGTAACGTGACCGTATGTCAATATACGTAATCTACTCTAGGACCAGAGTGAATAGTCACTTAGTATATCCAAAAGTATATTGATCTCTCTGTAGGACTAGAGAGCTCATCTAGATGCTGAACAGGCTTTGATGAGAATAAGCATAGAAGTAGAAAGGGTGCAAGATTGGAAATACTTAGGCCTACACTTTTTGGATTCCTTGAAGAAAAAACTTTCTAAAAATGTATACTTTCCCTTTATAGGGCAAAACATTTTTGAAATTATGGGCTTTCAAATAAGTACGGAGGTGCATTTTTTTAAAAGTTTGGGCATGTCACACTCGTGACACAAACTTAGAACGCATGGCCATAAAATTCCTTTGCAATTTAAAGGAGCATGGTCCGATTGCCTCAACTTTTTTTCAAACCAAATCGGACAGGGCTCCTTTAATTCTACACAGTAAAGTATCCCTGGACAAAATCAAGTACAAAAATAGTACAATATTCCTAAGGTGCACATTTGGAACACAATTATAGTACAGTTTTAGTACAAATATAGTACAAATTTGTGTACTATAAATGTACTCAAATTGTACTTTAATGATGTTCCAAATGTGCACCTTAGGAATGTTGTACTATTTTTGTACTCAATTTTTTCCAGGGATAGGAAGCTCTGAAATTCTAAACTGCCCATAAAATCAAAACAGTTTGCCGTTTAACATTGAAACCTAAATTTGGAAAAATTGGACCAAGCTCCTTTAAAGAGCAGTAGTCAACATCAACATCTTACGATATCTTCTTTTCTACATTGCAGCAAATTATACAAACACTACACTCAAGTCCAGCTCCACACCAATCAGATGATTCCACACCCAAATCACACCCAAGTCTGGCTCCAGTGACCACACCCATGCTAACACCAGGTTCCTTCAATGGCAAGACAGCATTTATAACAGGAGGGGGCACAGGGCTGGGAAGGGGCATGGCTACTATGCTGTCATCTCTAGGAGCTCAAGTCGTAATATCGAGCAGGTAAGCACCGAATCAGATGAAAAAAGAAAAGAAAGAAAGAATTCTTTAGGCTTATCGCCAAGGATAACACAAGAAAGCCTCTAATGAAGCTTATTTCCATTGGGGTCCAAGATCTTTCTTTAATTAAATCAGTTTTGAATGCAGGAGGAAGACCGGTGGACTCAGTGGTGCAAAGCGAGGAAATTACCGCTACGCTAACCCGCCAAATCGCACCCAAGTTTGGCTCCAGTAACCACACCCATGCTAACACCAGGTTCTTTCAGTGGCAAGACAGCATTTATAACAGGAGAAGGGTATGGCTTCTATGCTCATGTCGCTAGGAACTCAAGTTGAAATACCAAGCAAGTAAGCTCCAAGCTAAATTGGCCTGTTATTGATTATTTTATGTAATGTAAAAAACAAAAAATTACAACTGCAAAATTTAAAATTTCAATTTTCCTTCTTGCTAATTTTGAATGACATACACCGATAACATTTTGAATAACATATATGTACATAGATTTTGTCCAGATCCCTCCCAATAAATCCCTATGACCAATTCAGGGTAGGTAAGTGCCTTAGTCGTTAAAGCCGACCAAATGCCTCGGCTTAAACTAGGCTTTTAACTGGTTTGATGCTAAGAAATATTATGATTGATTTGGTTTTTGAGAAAATGTCCACTGTACATGGTAGTGACACAAAGAGACATTTGTTCAAACCAAGTACAGCTCCCCAAATGTGTGTCCAGGTTTCCACAAGAGAATTTAAACACAATGAGATTTGAACTGGAACCTTGTGTACTCTAAACAACACTTTATTATGTGTCATTTTGGTAAAAGGACTAATTAATTGTAGAACCAAGTGCAAGTTTGAAAAACACTTTCCCAGAGTTCACAATGCTTTACATTTTAAGACTGTCTTTGTCTGTTTTGTAACATTGAAGAAGGGCTGCTGGTGGGAGAGCTGGGTCCGATTGTGATAGCACACTTTCGTGCTTTCAGCTCTACCGGCATGGCTGCTCAGCATTCCTTTATTTTCCATTTTTGTTCCATTTTGTTGTTTATAGCCAAATTAATAAAATAAAACTAAGAAATGATGACATACATGACATTTAATGTAGATTTTCTGTTGACTGCTCCTAGAACATAGGAGTCGAAGAAGCAATTGAGATCAAATTCTGTACCCACTAAGGACAAAACCTGTTAGTTATTAGCCGTATACCTATTGATCAGTGGTGTAACCAGACTTTCGATATTGGTGATGCACACTTTTTGGGTTTTATAGACAACAAATTTTGAATTCCAAAGAGGCACAACCAATTTTTTTCAACATAGTATTTTAAACTTTATCTTGTCATAGAAGTCTATTTTCTTGTCAGTTATTGTGACTGAACAACAAGCATCCACTCATGAATCTGATATTTAATTTCTTGTATTGTTTTTACAATATCAACATCATCTTGTATGGCAAAATTTGCAGCTATTGGTAAACCCCTACAAATTTACCGACAGCGACGTTCAGCGGCCGACAAACACGTTGTTCGGCGACCGACAAACAAAGTATTGGTGGTGCCTGTGCACCAGTTGTACCATCTCTGGTTATGCTACTGCTATTGATTATAGGCTAAACAATAATTTATTGGACAGTTTAAACAGAAATCCAGAGTGCAGGGCCCAATTATTTGTTAATGCAAGCCCTGCCCTGGATTTTTGTTTATATTGTCCAATATATTATTGTTTGGCCTATAGGAGTCAAGCTAGTAGATCACATATGAGCTTTCAGAAAAATTAGGTAGTATTCAGGATCTAAAGATATCCAACACTTTGAAAGGACGATTTTCTATAACCAGCTTTTTTGAAAACAAAATTTTTCAAACTTTTTTTTTATTAATCTTTGTTAGAAAACTAGATGTCCTACAGAAGACGGCTGAAGAGATTACAGGGCAGACAGGCAACAAAGTGTTCCCGATAGCGGCGGATGTCCGCGATCCAGACGCCATCAAGTCAGCAGTGGACCAAGCCATCGAACAAACGGGTGGACTCCCTAATATTGTCATCAATAATGCAGCTGGGAATTTCATCTCCCCAACAGAGAGATTATCTCCCAATGCATGGAGAACTGTGGTAGATATAGTGTTGAATGGAACTGCTTTAGTGACGTTAGATATTGGGAAGAGACTGATCGCTGCTAATCAAGGTTTGTTTATGTTTTGTGACATTCTATAAAGGTTGTAAGCCTTCACAATGTTTTTTTTAAATAAAATTATAAAAAAAGACTCAATCATTTAATATGTTATCAAATAAACATTAAAGAACATGTAAAAGATTTTGGGTAATCCATAGCTAGCAAACAAATTGAATGATGTGAAAAGATATGTAGTCTTTCAATGTTACATATAATAATTTCTAAATAACCACTGAAAGTTGTCAGGATTACAAACACAAGATTGGACATTTCAAACTTTGATTGTAAATGCATACTGAATAAGTATGATTTATCGTGAGGTTTTTATTTTTGCTAGTTTTGCAAATCAATTCCCCAATACAAAAATAACAACTTACATTTGTATGAAATGAAAGAAAAATCATTTATCTGATTTATCTGACCAATTACAAGTCAAAAATACAAAACAAGCAAAGTGGCAGATGTTGAATTTTGATGTTAATGGTGTGTATTCCGATCTCTTTTGCTCAAAAAATAAAATGGGAAACACATATTTTTCTCATAATCCCTTTAAATTTCACGACCATATTATGTTTTGTTGAGAGATATGGTCAAAATTGTACAGAATTACTGGAATATTTTGTTTAACAAGAATAAATATCCTATAGGTTTCTATGGGTCACTCTCAGACACATTTTTTGCATGTAGTATTAATTTGGCTCAAGGTATGCAAATGAAACTTCACAATTGCTTTGTGTAGGTAATAACCCTTCATTCAAATGTGGAAAAAGTATGTGTAAAAGTAAATTTGTCACCAGATCGGAATAGCTTCCTTTAAATCACTCAGGCAGCTAATTCCTGATTGATGTAAATAGTAAGTATTTCTCAAAACAAACATATTTCAGTAGTTGATAGTATAATGATACATTTGGGATTCAACAGTGACAATCTTCCTGAAAATGGATCGATAAACAGAAATCTTTCATCATAAAATATTTATCAATATCTAAAGCAAAATTTCAATGTTTGGCACGTTTGTTGCAGTTTGCAACTGCTTGTATTTATAATTTTATTCCAAGTTCTTGGAAAGTGATGAACGGCAGTGTTTCCGCTAAGGCCGTATGGCGCAGAAGCGGTGAGAATTGGCGCAACAAGTTCCTAAAAATGTGTGAGAAAGATATTTTTGGCTTTATTTAGCCAATTTTCAGCCACAGCTCATGATTTGGGCTCAAGCACCTCTTAAACTTTGTCAAACTTGCTCGAATTGGCGCAAGGTCAAAAACCTTAGCGGAAACACTGATGAACGGTCAATTGAATTTTGTGTAACCCGTAAATGCACTTTTCTTTTCAAGCCGGCTGGCGCAACATGCTATGAACTGTGGGTAGATGAATGAAAAACGGTATGCTACTGTACAAAGATATACATTGAGTTGTTGAAATTTCAGTATTTGTTTAATACCTTAAATTGACATAGGTTGTGGGTTCGAGCCGCGGGTGCTGCGATTTTCGTCTCCTTGTTTCCTTGGGCAAGAAACTTTACTTGCTCCTTGGTTCAGAAGTCACATTACAGGGCAAGAAATTCGGCGAGAATCCATACTCGCAGCGATTATCCCCTAGAGGATTTTGTGAGAATCCAAATAGATTCTCCTGAAGTTGAACAAACACATTGTGTATGAATGTAAAGAATCCAAAGATTCTTGCAAAGATTTTCCCTTAGTAGATTTGCGAGAATCCAATAAGATTCTCACAGCAGTAACGAATTTCTAGCCCTGCGTTAAGCCGTTGGTCCCCTGAACGAATAGACTTCTTAATGGGGTATGAATGTCATTCAAGTACAGTGTAGATTGATTGATTGATTGATTGATTCTATTGCAGGAGCTGCCTTTCTTGCAATAACAACTACCTATGCCCAAACTGGATCGGGATATGTGAGTCCAAGTGCATGCGCTAAAGCAGGAGTCGAAGCATTAGCCAAGTAAGTAGTTTAAACATCTAACCTGATGGCTGTGTTTAGGTCCCTCATTATTAGTACGATGAGTGGACCTATTAGGCAGCCAAAAAAACACCTGTTTTACGGGCGGGCGGACCTTTCAAGTCAGGCGAAATTGTTTTTTATAAAAGTGCAAAACTTTCTTTCTTATGCACTGGTTTGAAACTGTATTCGTGCATCAAATGGTAAAAACAAGGCTTAATTTCCATGCTTTTTCAAGTGAAAATTTCATCAGTAATAAACTGCATGTGCGCCATCATCAGATAGAAAAGTACCAATTTAATAGGGAAATGTTCTATTGTGCCCATCACTTTGTCAAATAAAAATTAAAGTTATGGCTGAGTTGCAGCCTGCCACACAAAATTGTGGCCTAATTTTGTACTATTGCCCTAAAGTTTTTTTAAGTTTAGTCAATGCAAAAGTTACTGCTGCTGCTGAAGGACACACACCACTAAATAAACGCCTAAACTTGGTGAATTCAGGACATTGTGAGCATGTATATCATTGCAAGTAAAAGCTTCAAAAATGTTTTTTTTTGTAAAATTTCTTTTGAATCATGTTCCGTGGTACAAATGCAGTCAGACTGGTTAAAGATTACCATAATTTTGCTGTTTTTGTGAAATTAAATAGCTGACTTTTAGTGTTTAGAGAAATTTTGTAGAGAGTTTTGTAGCTTTGCAGCTTTGTCGCTTTGTAGCTCTGTCAATTGCTTGGTTTCACACTTTTGTAGCTTTGCATTTTTGTCGCTTTGCAGATTTGCCGCTTCATGTCGCTTTGAAAGTTGAATTCATTTCAACTCGAAAAATCTTGTTGTGCGACAAATTTTGTCAATATCGATTATCTCAGCAACATGTAGCTTTGCCGCTACGACAACCAGAAGTGGCAAGTTTTTGCAAAAAATATATGTCATGCAGCAACAAAGCTGCAAAACTACACAAGTATGAAAGCAGCATTTAAGGTGTAGGATCCGATCACATTCTCATCCCCTAGTAGGGCTCAAGCGAAAATAAAAAAATTTTATGTCAAATTAAAGCTCATAATTTTCTTATTATAAATCCAAACTTTCACCTCCAAATTCTTTATCATTTTGGGAATATGGCATAAAATGTTAAATTTAAGGGAATACCTATTCCAATGGCCTTAACATGGAGAAGTTTCTCACAAAAATATGCATCTTTTTATCTTTCCAGCTGACCTGCAACAAATTTTTTAATATCTTTTTAATTTTTCACAGATATTCATCTTTCTATCTTTCCAGCTGACCTGCAACACATTTTTGAATATCTTTTCCATTTTTTGCAGATCATTAGCTGCTGAATGGGGTCCTTATGGTATTCGTTATAATGTGATTGCACCAGGCCCAATTCCAACAAAGGTGAGTCAGAATTATAACTATGACATATTTGGTCGAGGAAAACAAATTATTAGATACACAATAAAAACAGGGTGATATTGGAAATTATTGTAGGCAGGGACTTCCATTTGAAATTTCCAGGGGCTCCATCAGAAGCTCTCCTGAAGGTCTTTAGGGAAGCAATTAGGGGAGCTATCCGACAATTTAGATGTACCATCATGCGAGGCGCTCTATTAATTGAGCTCCCGTAAAGCATTTGAGGGGAGCAGGGTGGCTCAATAGAGCTCACTCTCCTCAAATGGAAGTCCCTGTGTACTTAAAGTGTAATGTCCAGGCTTTACGCAGCTGAGCCGGGACATGACACTGAGTGGTTGAATATTTCCTATACCATACCAACCCTGAATCACAAAATGGATTTATCATACCACCAAGTCCATTTTAATAATTGGCCTTTTTATTTTCTCACTGCAATTTGTTTGGCAGATAAAATAATTACCTATTTATAAGGCTGGTATCGACAAGCCTTTTGTCGACAATGTCGTTGACAAACGCAATTTCATTCTCTGTCGACAAGCCTGTTTACATGTTGAGTTTGTCAACAAAAATGTAAAATTAAATAAAATATTTGAGAAAACTAGAAAGCTAAATTTTGTATTAAAACTTACCCTTATATTTTACTCGTTTCAAGGCAGGGTAGATTATTATACAGTGATATGATCAATTGAGTAGATTTTTGTATAATTTTAGTAGTGGTCTAGTGTGCCACAAGTTGTAAGTCACCGTTGCTGCATTGACAACAATGCATTGTGGACAGTCAGTCGCTTGATTTGAGGAGTTTATCGACAAGGAAAATACTTGCCGATACCAGCCCTAGCTATTTATATTCACTGAAAATAATTAGTTTCTCTATCTATATTTCATTGCGTCGTTCCATTAATTTTCACATCAGAAATATTTGGAGAATTTGTCGTTACATAGATCAGAATACCTGCCATCATGTTGTTATATCGAGACTTGATTACTGTAATGCCACTTTCACAGTTCTTTCGTCTAAAGATATGACTCAGTTACAGAGACTTCAGAACAGGGCGGCAAGAGTAGTTTTTGGAGTCGGTATGCGAGCGGATGCAGCAACACTGATTGATTCACTTCATTGGTTGCCAGTACGCGAGCGGATCACTTTCAAAACTCTCCTGTACATCTATAAAATTGTCAATGGACAAGCTCCAGATTACTTAGCAGAACTGTTTACTTTCTATGAACCTGGCCGATACCTCAGATCTTCAACAGATAACAAGCGTCTCAACATTGTTAAATCAAGTAGCACCATCGGGGACAAAAGATTTCAAGCAATTGCAGCCAAATCTTGGAATTTGTTGCCCATTAATATCAGAACTGTTTTGTCTGTTGAACTTTTCAAAAAGCTTGTGAAAACTCATTTGTACTCTTTTCATTGACTGTTCATTTTGATTTATCTTGTAGTGTATCTAGTAGCGTATCTTGTATTTTGTTTTTGATTAGAATCCCGACTTGGCTAAGCTCTCTTTTTGATAATTGCATTAGCACGCACACCTCTGATGCAATTGGTTGCGGGTTTGAATCCCAGCTGGGGCTATTAGTTAATTCATGGTCATAGTATGCTTTGTTATCATTACTGGTGGAGTAAAGCTGCATATACATGGACAGCAAATGTATGAAATAGCTGCATGCAGTAAATTTTGGATCCTTAGAAACGTTTACTGAAAATGCTTGAACCTATGACCCTTTTTAACGTACACAGAATTCTAACATACATTTGAATTTCCATCCAGGATTTGCATGAACTGAGTCTGGTATTCTAATTAATGAGGTTAACATATATCTGTGTTATATTGGGTGAAGTTCAAGCTGAATATTAACATTTCATTGGTAACTGAGTAGTAACTTACTTTTAACTTGTTTTCGACATTGTGGGATAAAGTGCCCATTACACTTCCACTTCCACATTGCACTTACCATGACTAGTCATTTTCCAACATTGTATTGTGCATGAGTGATACAATGTGTTGTGTGTATACACCTTAAAGGTGCAATTCATGATTCTGATGTGACATAAACCTCACCTGTTTTCTAGCTTAATTAAAAGAAGAGTACAACATATGTGTATTCTGAACATTTCACTTGATTCCGACCATTCATTTTCAAGTTACAAGCTTTTTCAGTATTTAAAAATCTCCATAGACTACTGTGTTTTAATTACTGTCGGGCCCGACAGTATTTAGAAAATGACACATTTTCTCACTTTTCTTCCAAATAAATGAAAAGCATATTTGAAAGGTGGTTTGGGGTTTGTAACATACACCAGTCAAGGATTCTAACTAACTAAAAAAATAAATTTGGACATAGTCTAGGTGACCTGACTAGTGGATCATGAATTGTCCCTTTAAGTGGAGTGGATAACTTGGGTCTGTTACAATTTGATGGCATCAGCCGTAGCAGCTGTGGAATTCAAATATGTTCACTCAGTACCGGTATGCTATATTTTGAATCTTTGAATTTAATATGCTTTATGCTCTTGTCATTTTTATATCTAGGGTGCCTTCAGTCGACTAGACCCAACTGGACAATTTGAAAAGCAAATGATTAAATTTCTTCCAACTGGCAGATTCGGAGTGCCTGATGAACTAGCCAACCTAGCTACATATTTGGTCAGTGATTATTCTAGTTGGATGACGGGCACCGTGATAAACTTAGATGGTGGAGAAGTGGTTTACAGGTCTGGAGAATTTAATATGCTGTCGAGGGTAAGCTATTTGAAGTCCTGAGCTTTTTGTTCTGCCAAATGGCATAGTGTTGTCAGTGATTATTCATGTTGGTAAACGGGCTGTGACTTTAAACTTAGATGGCAGAGAAGTGGTTTATAGACTCACCATGTATACACTGTATGCAGCGCCCCAAGCTTAACGTGACTTCTGAACCACGGAGCAATTAGAGTAAACTTTCTTGCCCAAGAAAACAAGGAGACGTAAACGCCTCACCTGGGGCTCGAACCCGCATTACGAGACCCGTGCTCTAACCGCTCGGCCACGCTCCCCTATGATATGGGTCTGGATAATTCTATGAGCTATCAAGGATGAGCTATGTTGAGTTTTTATTATTAGAACCACTACTTTTTTATGCCATCCATCTTGCATGTACCATCTTTAAAACTTTATGTTACTGATATGATGATATACCATCAGGATTAGAATAAATTTGAAACAGTTTCATGCATTCTATCTGTCTCTCACACTGAAAGATCAACCATCTTTATTTAGGCCCAACAAAATCCTGGGTCAGAAGTTCTCGAAGAACTTTCACAAATCCATTTAGATTCTTGAACAAGAACTTGTCCAAAACTGTCATATTATCTGTAATTTGATATGCGTTTATATTGAAAATGATTAGTAGAATCTACATGGATTTTTATGTCTTTAATTTTGTGAGAGGGGGAGCAGGTAGCGCAGCAGTAGTAACCTCGCTTTGCACCAATGAGCCCAGGACTGTTGTGTGTTCGATCCCAATTGGTTACCAGTCCAAACTTGATTCCGCAGGTTTTCCTCCTGCATCTAAAACGGGCAAATAAATCTGGTCATCTGACAGAGGACCCTCATGGAAAGCACTGCTAGCTGCTAGACACTGATGAGGCTATCCTCTATAGAAATGTCATATTTATTTTATTAACATAGTCCGATTTTTCAAAATTTAGTTTCAGTATCATATGAAAGATATCCACTATTTTCACTTAGTGAAACGCGGTTCACATTTTGATTTTTAAGTTAAAGTGAAAAATTATGTATTTCATATCTGCATATACTTTGCTGTGTAAATTTATTAATGGTTGCAATATATTAGACACATTTTCATGAACCGGAACATACTTTCTCATCCTGTTGTAGTCTAATGTTGAAGAGGAGCATATAATGGTAGATGATAAATTGAAAGTGGTTTGTGTTCTTTTATTTCCTTGCAGGTAACTAAAGACCAGTGGGACATGATGGAAGGTATGATACGCAAGGTCAAGGGCTCATAAATATATGATGAACTCGCAGAATATTGTGACTGCTAGAAGGGACCAGTATAAAACACTCAATGAAAGATGCTTGACTAATTTAAATTTGTTGCACTGTCTGCCATATGTAGTCTTTAACCAAGTCGAATTATGCACAGTGCAATAGCAAGTATTTACAGACCTTGAAGTTGGTGCTTGTGGAAGACTGATATTGGCAGATGTTTATTGTGATGTTTATTGTAGAAGGCCAGGAAAAAGCTCATTGTGCTCGTAGAATTTACCAAAATCAATAACACTTCAAATATATTTAAAGAAGAATACCTGATCTGATTTGATATTTTATATTACCATTTGTCCAAGTGGCTAATAGTGAAGTCCTTTTGAATCACACTTGTTTAACCCTTTCCAGTCCAGAGGTATTTTCCTTTAATTAATGTCTAACTCAATTATCTCTAGAAGTGTTTAGTGTATTTCATTCAAACTTCAGAATAACATGGTTAACTCCTTAGGCTTTCAAAATGATTTGTTTTTATATGACCTTTGACCGCATGTGATTCAATATGGCCAAAAAGTTCAAAACAGTCATCCCGTATGGGATACGGGACTGGACGTGAAAGGGTTAAAGATGTAAAATTGTACTTCATTCAATTTGATGTAGCAGGTGATTTCACACACAGTATAGCCATTAATGGTTATGCCTGCCTATAAATAGTAATTATAATATACCAAGAAAAAAATATAATCTTGCAGAAATTATCAAAATGTTTTGGTTATGGTTAGCCTCCATCATAAGTCTAATATCAATAACCAATTAAGGATAAAGTTGGCAAAGGATATACTGTTACAGTGTTACTATTATGTATTTTAAAGGTGTAGGTTCCTATTTTAGGATATGTATAATTTACTTTTAACTGATTGACCTTGACCTCTGAAATGCAATGTGCAAGGTTTCAGCCTTAGCCTGTGTCTTGTTATCTCCTGGGAGGCAAAAGAAAGTATGCAACCCTGGGGATGAGGCTGTTATGTAAATACAAAAGAAATGGAAAATAGGTATACCAATTAATTTTACATTTTATGCTATATCTCAAAACTATCAAGTATTTTGAGGTGAAATTTTGGATTTATAAGCAGAAAATATGGGCTTTTATTTGGCATCGAAAAATATACTACTTCCGGTTGAGCCCTGGGGGATGAGAATGTGATCGGAACCTACACCTTTAAGTACATTCAATTAGTGATAAGTAAATTCAATTAGATTAACTAATGAAATTGAACTGTTATGATTTGATAAAAACTTGGAACTGATACATGTATTCTGGTATGTATATTTATAATAATGGATGTTGGATATTAAAGATATCTGTTAATAACAGCATATAAATCAGATTTGTGATTATTCCTTTAAAGCGGTTATTAATCACCTTTTTATACCCAAACAGGGTATGGAAAGGCTAAAAATTGTTTTACAATCAGGGTTCCTCCTCATAAAATTGCATATCAGCCTTGTTTTAACCGTTGAAGCTTACTTTGATTTCAAAGAACTTCTGACAAAATACTGGCCATGGTTAGGTCTACCCACAACAACAATGAAAAGATTGCTCATCTGTAATGATTTTGCTAAAAATTGCTATCTCATTTTGGCTTTCAAAATTTGTTTCAGGTGAAACCTACATTATGCTACACGAACACTCCTGTGAGAATTAAAGTTTTTAAATTTCAAACAACTTTAATAGAAACAATGCCCTATCCTTAGTACTTCTCTGACGGGCAACGAAGGCGGAACACTTTTACAATGAAAATTAGCACTGAACAGGAATGACATGACCTAAGTCAGGTTAAGTCACATGATATTTACCTAGACTAGTTTACCAGTCGTTTGTTCGCCTAACTACAGGCAGTTCAATTATGTGGAACAAGTGAAGGAATTTTGCTTTTATTCCAGAAGAAATTATATGGACAATACCTTTTAAAATGATAGAAACTGGTAGGAAAAATATTGAATATCAAACAAACGGGTGGTATTTTCCATCCAAAATGTCCTTTCCCCAAAAAAAGCTTCCTTAAGCAGTAATAGAATTGACCTTGGTTGACAGTTTCGTTATCTACCAATATGCTCACTTATGCCCTTCTCACTTGCAACTAATATATTTGCATAAACTTCATTAATGTTTAGGTAGCATGCGTTTAAAAAAATGCAAGTCTGTGTTCGGCCATAGTGAATGTACAATATGGTTTGAAACGAACAGCAGAAATTTGCATTGATATAAAACATGGTATGGTTAAGACATAGAGTACAGTAGATGCCTAATTGCAAAACTTTACACTAAAACAAACCCAATAGGAGAAGCAAATACATAATACAGTTAGGACATAGAGCCTGGTGCATGTCTTGTAGAAAGTTTTGTATAGAAACAGATTAAGCTTATGTGACGCGTTACATCAAAAGGTACAAGTTCTCGGCCAAGCAAATTTTGAGATACAGGCAAATAAAGCTCGTAAATTATAAAGAAAATAATAAGAAAATTGTCATCTTTATTCACCATATCTTCAAAATTTAAACTTCAATTTTCACAAGCAAGGTATCATTTTAAAGCTTAATTTATTCTCTTTAAAGTAACACAGAAATCTCAATTTTGTCAAAGGTAGACAACTTGTACCTTTTGATGTAACGCGTCACATATGTTTAGGGCATGGAGCACATTGTATACCTAATGGCAGAACTTTGTATTGAAACAAATGGCAGAAATATGTACTTGGCAAAAGCAGAATGTGAATAGTACTTGGAGCACTGTGCATGCCGAATGGCAACACTTTATATTGAAAGTGACCAAGAGGAGAAGCAACAGCAGAATATGAAGCACCTTGTATTTCAAATGGCAGAATTTTGGATTTTAATAGGCCTGGAGTAGCAAATGAATAATATGGTTTTGAAACGAACAACAGAAAAGAATATGGTATAGTTAAGACAGAGTACAGTAGATGCCTATGCAAAACTTTACACTAAAACAAACCAAAATGAGTAGCAAATACATAATACAGTTAGGACCCCGGGGTTAGGACATAGAGCCTGGTGCATGTCTTGTAGAAAGTTTTGTATAGAAACAGATTATTAAGCTTATGTTTAGGGCATGGAGCACATTGTATGCCTAATGGCAGAACTTTGTATTGAAGCCAACGGCAGAAAATATGTACTGGCAAAAGCAGAATGTGAATAGTACTTGGGGCACTGTACATGCCGAATGGCAAAACTTTATATTGAAAGTGACAAAGAGGAGAAGCAACAGCTGGATATGAAGCACCTTGTATGTCAAATGCCAGAATTTTGAATCTTAATAGGCCTGGAGTAGCAAATGAAGAATTTGGTTTTGAAACAAACAGCAGAAATGTGCAGTGAAATAGAATATGGTATAGTTAAGACGTGGAGCATAGTGGATACCTAATGGCAAAACTTTACACTAAAACAAACCAAAGGAAGTAGCAAATACATAATACGGTTAGGACATAAGAGCCTGGTGCATGTCTTGTAGAATGTTTTGTAGAGAAACAGATTAATAAGCATATGTTTAGGGCATGGAGCACATTGTATGCCTAATGGCACAACTTTGTATTGAAACAAACGGCAGAAATATGTACTTGGCAAAAGCAGAATATGAATAGTACTTAGAGCACTGTGCATTCCGAATGGCGCACCCTGTATGTCAAAGGGCAGAATTTTGAATTTTAAGAGGCCTGGAGTAGCAAATGAAGAATATGGTTTTGAAACAAACAACAGAATAGAATATGGTATAGTTAAGACGTGGAGCACAGTGGATACCTAATGGAAAAACTTTAACTAAAACAAAGCAAAATTAGTAGCAAAAACATAATGTATTAGGACACAGAGCCAAGTGTTTAAATCTTTGTATTGAAAAAGACCAATATTATGTTTAGGACATGGAGCACACTGCATGCCTATTGGCAGAACTTTGTACAATATACTTAGCAAAAGTAGAATATGAATAGTGCTTGGAGCACTGTGCATACGGAATGGCAGAACTTTATTTGAAAGTGACCAAGAGGAGAAGCAACAGCAGCACATGGTTAAGATATGGAGCAACTTGCCTGTTAAATGACATAATTTTGCATTTTAATAGACCTAAAGTAGCGAATAAAGAATATGGTTTCACATGGTAGGACATGGAGCACACTGCATACCAAATGGTAGAACTTTATATTCGAACAAACCAAAAGCAGAATACGGTTACATCATGGAGCACTGTTTACGCCCAATGGCAGAGCTTTGTATTTAAATAGAATACGGAATGTAGGAACATTTAGCAACGTACATGCTGAATGACAACATTTTGAATTTAAGTAGGTCTTGAGAAGAAGTAAAAGCAGACTTTAGTTGGGATGTGAAGCACCTACATGCTGAATGACAGAATTTTGAATTTTTACATGCCCTGAGTAGCGAAAGTATGATATGATTAGAACATATAGCTTAACAGTAAAATATTATTTTAAAACGGACCTATAGTGTGGTTATGGGATAGCCTCAGGGGAAACCTTGATCCTTATTCAGACCAAGAGGAGTAGCAAAAATAGAACATTGTCAGAACATTTCTGTTATGGATGTAAAGTTGTGTCATACTGTTTTGTTTTACTGTAATCATCTAACTAAAGTCTTTGCCATCAATCTTGTTAGACATGAGGATTTTGTATTCTACACTATAACCGAACGTCCAAGCCAGCATAGTTTGCTTTTTTTACTGTGGACTCTTCAGCACTTTACCATTACGTATAATAGGTTATGCTCTGACAAGCATCTTTTTGATATAGAGTCGTTCATTAGTATAGGGAATCTTAATACACATCATCATCAGCAGCAGCATCCTAGTACTACATATATTATTATGCACAAAAAAGAGTTGAACTGGACCGGATGAAGTCTGTGGAGGTACTAAGTGGACTCTTCAGTACTTTACCATGACGTATAATAGGTTATGCTCAGACAAGCATCCTTTTGATACAGAGTCGTCCATTAGTAAAGGGACCGTATCTTAATCCACATCAATATCAACAGCATCCTACACTCTTAGAAGGCCGGGATCAAATATACGAGTAGTTTTCCAGATCATTTTATTTTGATCCTTTAAGGGTCACTTTTGATCCAACGTGGATCGTTTTGATCCTTTTTCGGATCAATATATACAAATGGATCAAATTTTTGAGGATCCTTTTATTTTGATCCTTT
>JXSR01S035891.1:116486-144446 GCA_000969725.1 Ophiothrix spiculata
AGCAGTAATAGCACCCACTAAAATAAATTTGTACTTTTAGAACGCACAAATAGCACAAATAGCAATCAAATATAGCACAAAGTTGTCACAAAACGCAAAAAGCGCATTAATAGCAGTAATAGCACCCACCTAAATAAATGTGTACTTTTATAATGCACAAAACGCATAAATCGCACAAATAGCAATCAACTTAGTATCCATGAAAGCATGAAACGCACAAATCACGTAAATAGCAATCAAATATATTCCAAGTGTCTAAAAATCATAAATCGCACTAAACACATCCTCTGTTAAAGCCGTTTTCTTTGGACTTATATTTTTCACGTAAATTATCCTATAAAAAAAACAGAAAAAGCAACACATTTGCGATAGCAGTGCTATTAGTGTGATTAGGTACACAAAGTAATTGACAATAGCGTGATAGCGTAGAGGATAAAGAAGAGTGCTATTTGTGCTACTTCAGGTTATAGCGCCTTTCTCAAAAAACAGACACCACGGTATTGATAACAAATGAAACGGACTTCTAATGCAACTTATGATGGTGGCATCACTGACTTTACTGGCGCGGCTGGTATGGAACATAAAGTGGTGGACCGATTCATGGCGTCCAGTTCTGTGGTTTAAATTTTTGTTTTTAAAATCTCAATCTCAGCCAATATAGGCCTAGGGTAGAAAAACATCAAAGATAATCCATACTTTAAACAAGAAAAAGTAGGCCATAATTTAGAATTTCATAGACTAAAAAGCACATGTGGTTCACTCTCCTCAAGCACTATTATCACCTGTGTGAGACCAGAAACGACGTAAAGAGAGTTTATGACATTCAATTTCAAGGCGTCACTACATGACTGCATCTCACAGCTTTTCAAAAACGCTTTAATTTCCTTTTTTATTGGGTGATGATAATTGAATGTTTCTTTCTTTTAAGCAGTACTTATAGATAAGTTGACACCAGTGACGTTTTTAAATATTTTAAAAGAAAAAACATGACTAAGGGCATCCACACATTTTCTGTAAACTTATTTTGCCTCTCCTTTGGCAAAATCCATGTTTATAATATTATTGTGTATATTTGAAGTTCACAAAATTTAGGTGTAGGGCCTACCAAAAATGACACATCTCAAATTGATTGTTATCTTACTTTGCATGTCCAATTAGACAGCTAAAAGGCTGGCAGTTCCTCCTAACAAAACATAACATATTTTATATCGTAAGAAAGCTAGTCTTCTGAATTATATTATTCGTGAAAAGACGAGCAAAAAAGGACATACCAGCTACTTGGCTGTTAAATTTACTGCGACGAATCCCTTGAAAATGGCTGAAAATGACCAATTCACCATTGAAAAACTGATTTTGGAGCATTTTTAGGTCAGTATTAACTTTTTATCAAAAGAAATTCATAGCGACAGAATAAATTAAGAACAGCGTTTGGCATATTTTAACTGCTGTCTCACCATGCTTGAGGAGCGTGTAAACTTTCTGTTGAACAGATACGC
Organism: Ophiothrix spiculata; assembly: GCA_000969725.1. NCBI lineage: Eukaryota > Metazoa > Echinodermata > Ophiuroidea > Amphilepidida > Ophiotrichidae > Ophiothrix > Ophiothrix spiculata. Next base: position 117,983 of record JXSR01S035891.1, read on the forward strand.
GTTAAGTTTTCCAACGTAAACGATCTTAAATTGTGTTATTTGTAGCAATTTTTTAAAAGACATGGCCATTTACAGGAGCCTATCTTAAAACTTTTCTAAATCAAACCTTGAAAGTTTGAAGATTGTCAAAAAACATAAAGTTAATAAAAGCTTTACTTCTGAATATGTCGCAGAATGTGGACCAAAATGACGAAAAGACATGAGAGACAAATTTGACAAATCTGGTGTTGGCTTTCATTGATTTGTTATTATTTTAAACTGAAATTTGTATGAAGATAATGAAAGTTTTATCACGTTTTTATTGCTATTCCCTCCCAGGTGTGGGAAGCCAACTTTAGTAAAGGGGCATTGGATAAAATTTTAAATTTTATTTGAGTTTGATTTACACTTCATATGTTAGAAAATAACAGTCCATTACCAGATATCAGGAAAATTTTGATCAAAACCTTCAGAAAAGTCTAAAATTTGAATTTTGTTTTGTTTGCTGATCTTGGATATGAGGCTATTCTGTAAATGTATTTATTGATGTTATAAATCAAGAAAGGTAACAAAATTTGTTGGTAAAACATTCCTTTCACTTCATAGATTGCAGATAAATCAAAAGAAATTTAAAGTTTGCATTAGATCTACTGAAAAGGCCAATTTTAAAAATTCAACTATAGAGGGCAGTATTTATCGTTGTCGACAAGGATAATTAAAAAAGAAAGAATATCTAAATATTTTTATATATAGGGTTTGAATTTGACAATGAAACTTTGCATGCTGTCATTATTACTGCTAATACTTCGATTGATGCAAAAATCACAAAATGCTTGGGGAAAAGTTTGGGAATGATGCTGAACTTGTCCAATGCCCCTTTAATATATCTAACGGTTAGAGGGACGGGGTTAGAACTGAAGGCCTATAGATATAAAATCGACTGCTCTTCGACATCTGACTCATTAGCTCAGTTAGTAGAGCGTGGCGCTAGTAATGCCAAGGTCCTGGGTTCGAATCCTGGATGGTCAGTGATTTTTTTGCTGACTGTCATTTACATTGTGTGGTTGCCCAGTTTAAAAATTCATGTCAATATTTATTAATATGTGTTTTAAAAAGGTTGTTGCATTGATGCATGGTTTCTTGAAAAAATCCCTATAGGGATTCAGGCCGAAGTGTAGGACAGTTCAGATAAGACTATGGCTCAAAACATAGTCGGCCTCCAAACAAAATTTTCGCTACCAAACATTTGGTCGTGACGTCACCAAATATTTGCCATCGAATTTAAAGTATCAACCGGTAAGGCTCAAAACATAGTCGGCCTCCAAACAAAATTTTCGCTACCAAACATTTGGTTGTGACGTCACCAAATATTTGCCATGGAATTTAAAGTATGAACCGGTAACATACATTTGAGGCAATGTATATGGCAATTCAATACATGTGCAATCTAGCGCGAAATTTTATTTGGTCTCAACTAGGTGTTGAAGTTATTTTATTTTGAGTCAAGGCGTATTCATACTCGGCCTCCAAACAAAATTTTTCCTACAAAACACAGGCATGAGAATTTTCAGATAATTATCTGATTTCAGATATTTTTATCATTCAAATAGCTCATGTTTCAGATAATTTGGGGTTTGATTTAACCATTTTAGTGGTTTTTGGTTAAATTTTTACCAAATTCAGATTTTTCAATGAAAATTAAATCTCATGCCTGAAAACATTTGGTCATGACGTCACCAAATATTTGCCATCGAACTTAAAGTATGAACGGGTAGAAAACATTTGGTCAAATATATATGGCAATTCAATTGCATGTGCAATCTAGCGCGAAATTTTATTTGATCTCAACTCGGTGTTGAAGTTACTTTGTTTGGAGTCACTCGTCATTTTGACGTCACGACCAAATGTTTGGTAGCGAAAATTTTGTTTGGAGGCCGAGTATGAATTCGCCTTCACTCGTCATTTTGACGTCATGACCAAATGTTTGGTAGCGAAAATTTTGTTTGGAGGCCGACAATGTTTTCACCCATATACTCAAAAGGTGCAGTGATTGTAAAGCAGCTGCATTAGTTGGTTATATTCTAGTGGTAATGGAATAAATGTAAAGCGCTTTGATCAATTCTGGAAAAGCGCTATATAAGCACCGATATTTAACTCTTAATATTTTCTTTATTTTTTGCTGCCTATTTGCATCAGTTTCTTGAAAAGTGTTCTGTCGCAAAGTCCCCCTTTTCGGGGTGAGACATCACATTATATGAGCCTGGTCAAATCATCTAGCCTAGTAAATATGGGTGTCGGTATTAACATTAAGAAGAGTGGATATGGATAAATAAACTTGGAGTAAATGTTGAATCGGAAGTTCTGTTAGGACTTGCCAGGCAAATTTTCGTTCACATTTTTTTTTATTTCATGTAAAAAATGATATTGACTTTTCTCATGTGTGAAATTTATGTAAGTTTACCAAAGCCAGGAAGTGCTAGATGCGACTCTCATGAATATGTTCTTATTGATTGAATATTGGGCTTGTGTGTATGGTTTGGGAATTCAGATCCCTTGTGAATAGTTTGGTTTTTATCTTAGATTCATATATGCATTGAATAGGGAAAATGGGAATTGACGATTTGCGATTTGAAGAAAGAGAAAGAAAGGAGAGATAGCGAGAGTTGACAGGAAAGAGATAATAAATGGAAAAGAAAATAATATTCAAAATTGAGGATATTTGATAGATCTTATTTAAAAATTTTCATTTTTGCAAATGATGTGTATTGGTGGAAAAGAGTGGGATTTCTTTTTATTTTATTTATTTCTTGTTTTTCTGTTAAAGATATTGTTTTTGCGTAGTACTGCGTATTGTGCCATTATAATAAGGGGTCATTTATTGTAAAATATTGTCTAAATGGGTCCTGCATACGTTTAAACAATCTACAGCAACCAACATGGTGCATCATGTAACAAGTCCAAGTTTGTTACCCTAAGAAATCAAGCTGATAAGCAAAGAAAAGTTTTTGTAAACATATTTTATTCATATATATAAAATTTATATGAAATCTGATTAAAAATACCCCCAAAATTGCAAGATTGTAATATTCCAAACCAGGCCCGTAGCCAGGATTTTTTCAAGGGGGGTGCGGATTTTCAAAAAGTGGACCTTTTGGAGAAAAAAGTTTCATTTTGGTCGACCCAAAACTAATTTTAGTGGTTTTGACAAAGTGACAAGCAAAAAAAAAAAAAAGAAAAGGTTTTCAGTAGTTTTTCAAACATTTCGTTTAGTATTTTGGTAAAAACGGCCTTCCATTTACTTGTTTTGGTGCTTTAGGTCCTCTTTTGGTGGGTATTTAGGCCATTTTTGTGGACCTTTTTTGTACATTGTCAAATTTGGGAGGGTGCGACGCCCCCACCGCACCCCCCCTGGCTACGGGCTTGTTCCAAACTCCAGACATATTTTTAATTTGTGGCACTGAGTGATCATGTAATGCATTTTGATAGGGATTGAATCCATCTCGGGTGTCTTGAGGGAAATCCGTCGTAAAACGTCACTGGTGTCAATTTATTTTGATTGCGTGCACTGTGAACTGGAGGGAAATATTGAAGAGGGAACATTACCACTCCCAGGTTGACTTTTTTTGTTGAATTTTTTCATTTTATTTTACTTAAACATTGCTTAAATGCAGTGTTTTAGTTGCATGTGTATAGGATTCCAAGATGGAAAGGGTGGCAACATCAGGCTCTCTGATAATGTCCGTGGATCACTTTACTTTGAAAAATCTGGTACTCTGATAGGTATTAGATTTTCAAAATTGTCAACAAATAGCCATTTCTTTCACAAAATGTTTGAAAATTTTGCACAAAACTATATCCAAAACTTTAGTGCAAATTTTTAGGGAAATTTGATTTATTGTCTAATTTGATTACAAGTTTGTATAATTTTGTGCTTGGATGAGTTTTCTTTACTTTAAAAAATTGGCATTTTAAGTTTCCAAGTGGCACATCCCAACCAGATCAAACTTGAGTGCCTTCTGGGCCACTCCTGATTTTGTGTGCAAATGCTTTGTCCATTTGTTTTTTATCAGACTTCATGGTACAGTTGCGGTGCAGGAAACAAAATATCACAGCAGAAAAATGTTTTTTGTAAGAAAGTACACATCGCAGCTCTGGGCCAACTTTTTGACGCAAATATTTAAAAAAAAAATCAAACTTGCATGTTATAATTGCATTGCAGGAAATAAAATGTTTCCATGACCCAAGATGTGTGTTTGTAGTAAAGGATCCGTTTTCTCCACTGAGGGACTTGGTCAGCTGTGAAGTAGGGCATGTTGATGAGAAAACGAGATCCCAATGGATAGATTGGACAATCATGATAGAAGGTTTGCAGCGATGGAGGCGAAGATTGGATATACGAAGACATGGCACCCTAGAGAGCCTCAGCTTGATTTAAAAGATAAGAAAGACAATTTGCACTGTACCAGGGCCTCATCGTGAGCGATTCCCCAGGAGTGTGCTATACTATGGCTGCCAAATGGAAAATGGAGCAGGCTTGTATCCTGGAAGCGGTTGCAAATTACATTTCAACTCAGATGGGAGTATAGAAGATATGATTGAAAATGGAACTTGCAGAATTCTTGTCATCTCGCGGGACCTTAGCATGTTTTTAGGGCTTGGTCTTGAAAGGTACTAACTACGACCAACGTGGTGTGCATAATAAGCTTTTTTCGTGTGTGTGACAGGAGGACCTGGGATCCCTGGAGATGAGACTCTAAAGAATCTTAAGAGGGTCCCAGGAGTACGAGGTTGCAAATTACATTTTCTAGGCTGAACTTTAAAAAATGTGTTGTGCAGATGTGATCTCCTGTAGATTTTACTCCAAATTTGACTTCAATTTTGTTTATTATGTACTAGTCTTGCACTCAGTAGGTTATAAGAGGAGTAGCGGAGTAATCTTGTGGGAGATGAAGAAGTACAGTGGCCAGGGGGCTTGATTATCTCATCAAATGAAGACTGGCCAAGATAGACTGTAGATCTCTGTGCTTGAGGCTGAAATTGGCAAAGAATATGTCACACTAGATCGCGACAAAGTATTCCCAATGTCCTTTGGCTTTTTTGCTAGCCCATCGACTGATAGTGCTGTTACTCCTCTTTGGGACCAGGGTAGATGTGAGATTTTTGGATTAGCAAACACTTTTTCCTTACACCTTCATCATCAATTGCTTCATCACTTGTAGTGCTAGATGGGCAGTGAGTGTGTTGGCCAGGGGAGTTGGGGGAAAGTTATCCAGGGAGGGGGACTACTTGGTACAAAGCTGGTTATATGGATTTGCCACAAAATCAGGCTGTCAGATATTTCAATCCATCCTTTTTCCAAAATTTGTGTTAAATGGTGCAAACTTGGATATTTTTCTCAAAACCTCAGAAAATTTGTGCCCAAATAATTGTGATTTTCATATAAATTTGACTCAAATTCAGTTGGGAAATTTTGTGCATGAATAGGTCCCTTTTCTTGAAAATTAGTATTTGGTATTTCACATTTTCCAGAGGATTGTCCCTTCCCGAACCAAACTTTAGTTAAGGTCAGGTTTTTTTTTAAAGCCGATCCATCTGACATTTTTCTTTTAATGTTGTAACATTTGATTTTAATGTCAAAGTATAGAAAAGTTTTTTTTTTCAGATCTGATATCTATTGATTTCATATATTTTTTTTTTTTGAGGTTGTGTATTTAAAGTGTAAAAGGATCAATTTAGGTCATTTTGGTGACAAAATGTCATCTGAACGGAATAAAAATTCAACAAACATTATCAAATTTTGCAAGCATTTAAATAGCAGTACAATTCACTAAATTAATGGTGTAGGCTCCTATTTCAATATTGCATATTACTTTTACTAATTGACCTTGGCTTCTGAAATGTAAATTGTGAGTTTTAACCATTATGTTGCTTCTTGTTTACTCTTCAAAAGAAAATTTAAGTATTATATGATATCAATTAATTTTACGTTTTATTTTGTATCCCCAAAACTATCACAAATTTGAAGGTATAATTTTGGTTTTATAATAAGAAAAATATGGTCTATAATTTGACATCAAAAAATGTACTACTTCCGGTTGATCCCAGGGAATAAGAATGTGATCAGAGCCTGCATCTTTATTTAAATTACAAATGCAAGTTTTAAGGAAATTTCCTGAATTCAGGAAGGTTTGCAGAAAATGTCTTGTTTTCAGAAAATTTTGTCTAGCATAAAAGAATAAAAAAGTATTCTTTTCCAAGAAAGTTTTAGACGTTTCAGGAAATTTTGACTTCAGTGACTTGCATCTGTATGATTAATATCTACATATATTTTTAAATAGCAATATACTCAGATTTTGTAATGTTGTAGTAAAGATACTGTACTTAGAGTTTATGTTGAACAATTTAGTTGTTTTGTAGTATATATTTATTCATTTTGACACCAAAGTTATTTCATTTTTTCATATTTTGAGCCTTCGTTTATTTTATTTAACTTGTACCTGTATAGTTTTCTAGTAGTCCAGACAAAACATTCAAATTTTTAAAATTGATTTGAGGGCAGGCACATACTTTTTGGCCTTAGGCCTAAAAAACAACTTGTTGACTTGCTCTTTAATGGTGAAATTGATGGTCGGTCGGTTAGATCTTTTTTTTCTTTCTTGAAAATGGACGCCAAAAAGTATAAATATTTTCATCGTTTTGTGCTTCAATTAGTCAACATATATGCTTGTTCCATGCAAATATATAACACTCTGTGAATATTGTTGTAAATTCAACCCAAATATATTGATATTATTACCAAATACACTGTTGAGTTGGGCAAAAGTTCACAAAAAAAAAGCAACCCTAAATTTTGCAAATTTGGGGTCGGTTGCAAAGTGCAAGTCAACAATTTTTTTTTAGGCCTTATTGAAAAAAAAATATGCAAACAAAATGTGAGACTTTGAAATTTTTCATGCATTTGAATGATATTGTATAAGTGTTGAAAGTCGTAAAGCACTGATAACCATGATGACAACCTAAGAGGAAATACATGCCTGCTCAGAACAGAACCGAGGCAATTCAAGATGTACAAATGAGATACAAAAAATGATAATGGTATCAAATGCAACTGTTGACAGCCTCATTCAAGGTGACCTTCCTGCCTCTCTCTGCGGCATGGGAAAATTCTTCCTTACATCCTGTGGACCTCCCTCCCTCCGAGGTTGTTTTCCGCATGGCGGGAGATTTCCAATAGGAATCTAAAATTGGTTTGTTTGTAAAACTCTGTCTTTCCAGGGGACCTTACACCTACTGAGATTGACATTGAGTCGTATAGATTGATTTGCATTTGAAGATAGACATTAACTGATTGATATATTTTCCCATCGTGATATGAATTTTGCCATGGGAGGGATGTAGGGTTATTTACATTTTCTCAGAAAGTATTAAACCTAATTTTTTTTTTTTAATTAAATTTTGGTATTGCATGTCAATCTGGGTATGAGGCTATTCTCTAAAACTATTTATTCATGCTTCATGTCAAAAAAGAGGCAAAGTTTTGTTTGTAAAATACTTCTTTTGTATAATAAATTTCAAACAAATTAAATGAAATTTCAATGTTGACTTAAAATGTTGGCACTCAACCACAAAAGGTTACACCCAATTTTTACCATATACCAAATCACCCCAGTTTTTCTTAAAGGGACTAGCCTAGATCCCACGTAGAATTAAAAACTTATGGAAATGCTTTAAATAAAGCTTAAAAGTGTAGTTAAATCCAAAAAAGTACAAAAATGTACACAGAAATGGCTCAAATTGACAGCGAATTGATTTGCAATATATCTATTTGTGATGGTGGTGTGACTATCCAGTGTTTTCTAAATCCTAAATTTGAACCTCGGTCTGGATTTACCAGATAAAAGATCAAATGAAGCTCTTGGAGATAAGTTAATTCATATCAAAAGAGAAACAATTTTATCAAAAATAATTTTGTTTGCCCATCACAGGTGTAGAAACAAGATTTTTTTAAGATTTGAAACTAGAAGCACTTTTTCAACCATTTTTTGTCGCCGGCGACAAAATATATACAGCTGGTAAATAATTTCATTTTCTCCTCACAAATTCAGCGGAAACTAGTACTGATAGGATATGTTGGTATAATCATGTGCTATCGATACATGTGAAAAAAATATATAGTCAGAAAATCAGCGGACAGGATCTAGGTCAGTCCCTTTCAATTGAATTTTAAGTTTTCTGTGAAAAGTTTAGCTTTGTTGCACCAGATTTTAAGAGTTTTTCTTAAATACTGCCAAAATTGGCACAATTTATTGAACATTTTAACCCACACTTAAATTATGTAATGTCCAAATTTTGCATAGTTACATATTACAAGATATTGAAACTTTATGATATGATTTGGAGTGTTGGGGTTATAGTTGGGGTCGGGTTGAATTTGGAAAAGGTCCCTTTTATCAACAACATAATATCTGATTATTTCAAAAACAAATACATCATGTAGGTCTGTATATTCAAAAGGTTGAACCTTCAACATTGCTAATAATGAAAATACCGATTTATGAACATATCAGTTTTCAGAATTGCTTATAAAGAGTCAATAATCATTTTTTCCCGTTTCAAATTTTTTTAAAGAATAAAGAATTATTTCCCCACAAAGATTTTTACCAAAAGCATTCACAGTTTGAGAGATACTTCGATAACCACCTGTGTTGCTCAAACTGTGCATCGCTCCAGGTATAAGCTACAAAATGATAAGACGTGACTGCGAGATATGATATAAAATTCCAACTTTGATATCGTCAACCTCGCTAGCTCACCTTCATACCAACAAACTAGGAGGTACCCACGATGGACCGCCAAGCGACTTGGGACCGACCAAATCCAATTTATAAGGGGAAGTGTAGAGAAACACGAGCAGAGGCGAGGGAGCTTTACAAAAACTGTCGGGGAGGTTTTAACAAAACAAAGCGTCGAGTCTGAAGCATGCTGTTTAGATAACCCCAATTGCATCGCAATGAAATTAGCAAGGAGTGGAGAGGATATTAGGAATCTGATGGCAGGAGATTTTATGTCCTAAACTGGGAGTTTTACAACAACATCCTTGTGCACTTGGGATACAGAAAACAATTTCGTACAAATTAACTCCCCTCTACTTAATAGTGGCTCGGTCCTATAGCAAGGCGTCATGCCGAATCAACTCCTGCTAAGCTGGTGATGTGAGGATGCTTGGATGAAAAAGACACTTCTTTTCATCCCACTGTTCTTTACCATATATTTCAATGCTAAAAATCTGCAGGGGTCTTGATATTGTAAGTAGGGTTCTAATCAGAGACCATTTTCCAGGGGCCTAGGTACTCAATTAAGAAAGACCACCTAGGACTCAAGTTAATCAAAGCCCTTGGTATGGTGTCTGATACCTGATGACTTTTTTGAAAGACTTTTTTCTGTAAATTTTCTTTTCTTTGAACACAGTTTGACTTTATTTGAGAGGCTATAGGGAAATCACAGAGAGCAGCAGGCCTTACGGGCAGGGGGTCTAATACAATTGTATGCCTTGTTCCGGACACTCAGCGAGGCATTGTGAGCGCACAGTGGGAAATCACAGGGACGACTTGATATCTGAAATCATTCGCTAATGAAAATATTTGTCTATTATGCAGCTATACTTTTGACACTTTGGAAAGTTTAGATTATTGTAATTCTTTAACTTTGAAAGTTAACTAAAGTGTCTTATTGTGAATTTAAAATCTCTTATGGAAAAGTTTCCATTAAAATGATTACAGAAAAAGTTGATAATTTGACTTTTATTTGATAAGATGCGTCTTTGGAATTGTATTTGACAAATTCCACTGACATTTACCTACTCATGGGACATGACGTTCAAGATCATTTGTGTATTTGTTGTTGTTTGTTGTTTTTCCTTCAAGTTGTTTTACATAGGGAGTTGGTGTAGTAAATGGAATTGCTATTGACTTTGCATTGAGGAAGTTCCAAGTTACCATGTTACACCCTTAACTTTATTTATATTGAATGCATCATGGTATTCTTTTTCCATGTAAATATGTAAACATTAGTTAATAAACATCTAAGGGAATCATTTAAAATGGATCATAGTCAATAAGGTTAAAAATGATGAAGTTCTTGATGAGTTGAAGCAAACATGATCGATTACTCTCATGTTCTTCAGCCCACGAGAGTCAAATTGGTATCTGTATTCGTCAGTGCTGCAAACTTATGGGGTAGGAGATGTTGTGATCCCCTCAGTGCAAATGTAACAAAAAAAGTGGAGTCAAGCCGGGGGGGGCTACTTAGTACAAAAGGGGTTGTGGGGATGTATCGCAAATTCTGGTAGCAAAATCAGGCTCCCTGGTATTTCAATCGGTCCTTTTTCTTCGCAAAATGTGGTATTTTGATGGGTTTATTTTCAAAATTTTCTTAAATTTGCACAAAATGGCGCAAATTTTGAAATTTTTTTAAAAAACTTGAAGATAATTTTGCCTAAATAGTGCAAATTTGAAAAAATGTGGTTTTTGATTAAATTTGACCCCTAATTTGGGAGATTTTATGTATGGATGGGTCCTTTTTCTTGGAAAACTGGTATTTGGATAGGTGGCTTTTCAATTTTCCCAGAGGCACGTCCCTATCCAACCAAATTTGAGTACCCCCCCCCCCCTCGCTAGTCAAGCCCATTTGCTCTGGTCTGTGTAATGGTGCATTCAGAGTCCAGCAATTTAATCACTGCAACATCGCTCGATACGCAGTCTTAACACGCGTAAGTGTGCTTGAAAATGTCAAGACTGCGTATCGAGCGATGTTTGAGTGACGAAATCGCTGGACACTGAATGTACCATGTACCATGCACCACCCCAAGTGCTTTCAAAATCCAGAGTGCATGATCTTTTAGGGATAATGGTCAGACAAAAATTATACCACATCATGTAGCTCCAAAAGGAGATTCCCAGCACTTTCCTATCATCATTCATTCAGAATCGGCACCCAAAGGCACAATCAGTCTGGGTATACACTGGACAGATTATGATCCATATAATAAGTGATTTCATCAAATGAAATAGGGAAAATATCCCCGATGGCGCTGTCTGTATATGGCTGGCTGCATCCTATCATATGCTTCTGTCTTGAAAATTCACGCCACTGAAATATCCCAATTCAACTGTATCCCAGAATATCCCTTTGATGATCAATAAATGCCAGACTTAGAAGAGCAACAAATTAAGTCTGCCTTTTAAGGGGTTTTCTCAGAGATACAAAATCTCCATTGATTATATATCATTTTTTTCTTCTTTTTTTTCTAGACATTAGGCTTTAATGTTGTTATCCTCCCCACATTGAGTTGGCTTACTTTGTTTTTCTCTAATTATTTAATTGTACTCTAAATAACCTTCTGTATCAAATTTGATCCTTGATGTGTTTTGTACCTTGTCCGTTGGATCTACTTTATATTTTGTATTTTCTCCATTGATTATTTTTTCGTAAACATTTAGTATTTGGTAGATTTATTTGTGTTGATAACGAATCTAAATTAAAATAAATAGGTCACCATGCTCTTTTTTGAGATACAGACATTTCAAAAAAAGCATTCAAAGTTTTCAAGAAAAATGACCCAAAACAATAAAATTTGATTTCTTTCATGGCACATCTGCGTCTGCATAACCTTTTGAAATGAGGGGGGGGGGGGAGACAGAGGTAGACATGTTTCAAGGGGTGTGAGAACAAAGCAAAAATAGGAGTTCTCCATCATAGTAGAAAGTCAAATTTCATTCGGGCAAAAGGGGGGCAAGGGTTTAGTCAGGGGGTCCTCCCCCTGCTGGTTATGCCACTGGAAGTAGGGTAACACCAAAGGCTCTTAATTGTATGAAACAAGCAATAAATTCAGGGTTTTCACATAGAAATATTGTACAATTGTGTTTTATGAGAATTTGACATGTCACGTATCAATAATGACCCTACCCCACCCAATCCCACCCACTAACCCACCAATTCCCAAACAAAAAATACCAGTTCTGATAACTCCACCATGTAGTCAGTGGTCGCACCAGGTGGGTGCCCCCCCCCAAAAAAAAAATTAAAAAAATAGCGTATTTCACTATTAAATATCATTATTTTAGCCCACCCAAATAAACAAATTTGTCTGAATTTTTTTCAAAAATTTTGCCCCCCGGAAATTTATCTTAACCCCCCCCCCATCCCAAAATGAGATGCTGGTGCCGCCGCTGCATGTATTACTCAAAATCTTATTACATATTTAATAGTATTAACTAAATGATATCAAACAAATATATCCAAAGAAAAATAGAAGCAAAGATCATGCGCCAATCAATATTTACAAACGATCATCCCACATAACCTTTTTCAATATTAAAAAACAAATTTTATGTTGAATTAAAACCACTTCATGTCACAAGGCTGTGCACCCGAAACACAAACATTGTTATTCCTGAGCGAGCTGCATTGAAAATAGACATAGAAACCAAACTGATTTAGCTTTGTGTTTTTCTTAACTTGAAATCCAACCTTCTCGCTCGCTCCTAAGAGTATTACGCTATAGTGTGACGGTCTCTAGTGGCTACCCACAATGCAATGGGAGTCTTCCCAGGGGATGCAAGGTCAGCAAGATTTGTAGTGTTAATTTGCACGTGGTACAAGGCACAGCCTAATAGAAGCTTATTTTTCCTCCATGATTTCTTTTGGGACGGGACACAAACAAGAACTGTTTTCCTGTTATTCTTTAATACGAGACAATTTGAAAGCAATTTTTATTCTCTCCATCTTGTATATACGATGCTTACTATGTTACTATGTTCAAAAAGAAGAGTGTTGCCATGTTATGTTTTATGTAGGTTGCCTTTTTGTGTAGCTGTGATGTTTTAGTTTTAAAGGGACTAGCCTAGATTCCACTTAGAATTAAAAACTTATGGAAATGCTCTAAATAAACCTTAGAAGTAATATCCAAAAAACTACAAAAATTTACACAGAAATGGCTCAAATTGAGAGATAACTAATTTGCAATATATCATTCTTTGATGGTGCATGGTGTGACTATCTTGTGTTTTCTGAATCCTAAATTTGTACCTCAGATCTGGATTTACCAGATAAAAGCTCTTAGAGATAAGTTAATACATATTAAAAGGGAAACAATTTCATCAAAAATAATTTGTTTACCCATCACATGTGTAGAAACAAACTCTTTTTTTAATTTTGAAACTAGAAACACTGTTTTCACATCTTTTTTTTTTCGCTGGCGAAAAAAATTAAAGCAGGTAAGGAATTGCAATTTTCTCCAATATTTCTCAAAATCATGGAAAACTACTTGTAGGTTATGTTACTATAAACATGTTCTACCGATTCATGTAAAAAATATGTAGGTAAAAAAATTAGTGGGAAGAATCTAGGCCAGTCCCTTTAATAATGACAATCAACGATTTGATGCGAGGTTTGTGATTCAATTAATTAACCCCAAACATGATATTTAGGTGTTTTGTTTCAGGTTAAACCCAATGGAATTGATGATGGTGACTTAATTGAAATCTAGAGTGATAAATTTAGCTAGCTGTTTTATCCACTATCCAGGCTATACTGTTTTGTTTAAGGTGCCCCTTTGAAAATTAATGTCATGTATCATATGGGAACTACCATATAGTTCCTACCTATTGAAGGATACAAAGTTTAGTCTTTTTTTAGCCAGTGGTGCTTGTTGGACTCTCACAAGCCTCAGGTATACAGGGAAATAACAAGAGATTTTAGTTAAGGGGTTCAATTCTAATTCACCATGTTCAAAATCTTTTGAAATTTGAAATTTGATTTGAAACGAACTAGTGTAGTAGGCCATATACCAGCCCCAAACAAGAATCTTGGCTGCCAGTGACACCTGAAATGAAATGGTTCTTCAGGTGACAACGTTAGTGACTCTTGAAATGGTTCTTTCTTCAGGTGCCAACATCACCTTGAGAACCATTTCAAGAGCCACTGACCCAAGACCGGACATCATAGAGTGTGCAATGCAAATTTATGACAAATGATGCTTTGCACACTCCCAGTCAAAAGTGCTTGCGCACGCTTAAATACGGGCAAAAAAATTATCATATCAAACGACCAAGACTCTGAAAAAATTCATGTTTTTTAAAGGTGCCTAATGTATCCATTATAAGTCATCCACGTTTTCTTTGATATTCAATCTTTTATAACCATAAAAATGGCTGCTGATTTCGTAGACCATATTCAAATACACCACACACACCTTTTGATATGTACCAATGTAGTTTATTATTCAATTGCTTGGTATGGCCGTGCAACCGTAAAGAACCTTTTTAGGTTATTAAGTTTTCCAACAAATGTGCAGTTATGTATTCAAACTTCATTTTTGAATTTGCAGAAGAAAGTATACAGTTTGTTTAGCACGCCATATTTTCAAATGTGGTGAATGCAACTCCTGTTTAGTTTTTTAGATCTATTAATGTTAAATATAAATTTTAAAAAAATGACACAAGTGATGAACGGTTCTCGAGATATGGCTGGTTAAAGGTTTTGTGCGCAAACACTTTTGACCGGGAGTGTATCTTTCTGGAAAACCCTATATGTGACGTGCCACATCGAAAGTCGTTGCATAAAGATATGTGTAGAGATACAAGCAAATTAGTATCAAGAAAATTGTGTCTTTTTCATCATAATTTCCTCAATAAATGGTTGATTTTGAAAAAAAAATATGTCTAATGTTACTCTTCATCATAAACAAAAATATGTATTTTTGTCTCTAAGACCACAATGATATACCTTTTGATGTGGTGCGTCACATAATATTCTCTATACTATTTTTTTCATTAATTATTTTAATGACCTTGATATTTCTTAAGTTCATAATTAGGTGAAATAGTCAATAATTTATATCTAAAATGAGATCTCAAGAGAACATGTTCATGTTAAAAAATAAACTTCAGTATAATAGGCCTAATTAATTTGTTTTTAGATTATGACATTTAACAGCTAAACATGATTTACAAAAACCAAAAACAATCATCTTGTGCAGCACAATTAGGCCCCCAAAAATATTGTTTGTTCGCCCTACCGACCGTCAAAATTTGGCCAGACTGTACGTGTGCTTTATAAAGTTTTTTTTTTTTTAATTTTTCAACTCTTTATTTGAGAATTTTTAATGCAAAAAGAAATAAAAATTCACCAAGAAAGACTTCAAATTGTAAAAATATGATATGAATTGACATGAACTGTATTTTCCAATGTAGGAGACCTCATAAGAATCAGCAGTATATTGTTCTCGTAAGTTAAGTTTATTTCTTGTTCAATTTTTCAATTCTTTAAGGTGAGTTTCATGTACATTTATTACAAAAAAAAGCCGACCCACCGACCCAACCTTTTTAGAGGCCGTTATGGACAAACAAACAATTTTTTTTTGGCCTTATCTTGATCAACTCATCTTGTTGATCAAGTACAAATTTCCCCATTTTTGACCCAAGAAGATACCTCAAACCATTTGGTTCCCTCCTAAAGGCTCTGTCACACATCACCGTATAGAGCAAAACGTACGCCTAACGTACTTTATCCCACCATTGTTCTGTTTTATGCATTGTTGTTCGTCATGTGTTCGTTACAAGTACGTTCAATACGTTATCCAAACGGTGTGTCCGTTATGTATACGTTTAATTCGTTATTTGTACGGTGGTGGTCCGTTTAGCACACGTTCAATATGTGAAACTTTTGTATGGTATTCGTACGTTTTGCTCTATACGGTGATGTCTGACAGAGCCTTAATACTTACCAAAGAAAATAATTTTACTATAAAATACTATAAGCTCACAGAATTGTTCCCCAGTGCTGTTTTACGCAATAAGATTGATAACAATGTTACAATTAAACAAGTTAAATTTGATTAATTCAAAAATATGATCACAAGATTTACTATGGTTTAGATTTGACCCCCCGGGACTAAATCTGAACTATTTTGGCACAATTGTTTTAGTGAAGTTTTGTGAAGAAATAAGAAATACTCTAGTTTGCATAATTTGTTGTACGTTTGGACAATTTTTAAAAGAAAACCCTTCAAAATACCACATTTTGATTGAAATACCAGGGGGCCTACTTTTGCCACGCGGATTTGCGGCACGTCCCCATAACCCCTTTTGTACTAAGTTTCCCCCTTAGATTTGACCCAAGAGATATGAAAACCATTTTAGCCTCTTCTAACATTATCAAAGAAAATAATCTTCCTGTATACAAAAATTGATGCTCACTAAATCATTTAAAGTGTTGCTTTTGCCCCCATACCAAATTATTGTTTGTTAAGTGTTATCTTTGCCTCCTACCACTAATAAACAAAGTTATTCCAATAAATTTGATAATTGCAAAAGTGTTTGATCCTAAGTCATTTCAACTGTTGTTTTTACCCCATACCATTAACAATCAAAATAATTGCCCATTAAATTTGATAATTGGCAAATATATGATCATCACAAGTGTTATTTCTTACTCACATACCATCGTGGACAAACAATTATTGTTGTCAAATCGGATGATCATGATATTTTTCGAGCTAATTTCGCTGATTTAAAGATGCAGACGTTAAGAGGAATATCTGAAATTTAATACCTAATGTTCAAATTTTGGCATGTGTCATAAACGCTCAAGAACTATGTAGTGAGATATTACGTGTGTCATGCGTGTAAACACTTCAGAAAGTCGGTTTTAGAAATTCAACATTTCTGTCACATCAGGTGTCAGAAACATCAAAATCTTGAAGCAATTCTGATAAAATATGAATGGCACTGTTCATCACACCAAACAGGCTAGAATACTATGATCACACTATTATGGGTGCTAAAATCTTTCTAACAGAAGTCTCTTTTAACTGGAGGACATTATTCTAAGCACAAAGTTTCGCGCTGTGTGTGCTTTTTTATTTCCCCTTTTGGTGCTTTTTCACTTTATAAGTGGTATACACACAAAAAATACTCACAGAGAGTTCCCAGAGGAGTCTTTTGCTGGCAGCAAACCAGTGCTCTTTGAAAAAGGAGATCTCGGGAGATCATTATGCCACAAATCCGAGGTCAATGGGAATTCTGTCTATAGATGGAGAAATGTTAGAGGTTCATAGGTTGCTAAGCATTGTGAGTATCATCTTTCTTCTTTAAGGTGGTGCGCAGAGTGTCTGGGGTAAGGGCACTTCCATATAATTTAGCATAGGTGATATGGTCCATATTTTGCAAGTGATCTATAAACATTGATGCCATTTTTTGCAGCAAAATCCCTGAAAAAAGTTCACATTTTCACATAAAGAACCATCAAAATTCCAAAAAGAATCTCTAAATATAGTTATTTTAAAAAAAAATGTACCTCAAATTGATTTTGGGGTCTCAGGAACAGAACACACAATCCCGTTCAAAGCAAACTTTCGATCCCCCTTTCCCGAAAGGAGTATTTCGCCAGTTGTATTTCTGTTTTTTCTTTATTCCAACCATTTTTAGGCCCTTCAAAGCAGAGTATGGCTGGATGGGTAAAAGGGTTTGTTCTACTAAGCTTTGGGTGTCACTGACTCTTCAAAGGGGAAAGTAGTCAAGAGATTGATATTTAATGCCAGACTTGGGGCTGAAGTTATTCAGCCAGAAAGCCTGGCAGAAAGCCAAGTATTTTTTTTGTCCTTACACATTCTCCCCCCCCCCCTTATTTTCTGAAAAAAATTAGTGTCAACATCACAGGAAATCATACGTACTCAATATTCCTGTGGCAAAATTAGGTCATGCATGTTTTTCAGGGCCCCTTGCAGATCTCAGCCCCACCATTTTTGCATCAGATCCCACCCCACTCCCATCACACATTATTAACCCTAACACTTTTGACCACTTCTTTGTTTAAAAACCATCTCCTCAGAAATTTGCAAGTCAAAAATGGCAAATTTTCACCTTGATTCGAACCCACAACCTCCCGCTTCCCGATCCAATTATCACTATGTCAAGCCCATGAGCAGGGACGCTGCCATGTCAGCAATTCGTGATCAATGTCAAAAACCATAGTCGACCTCCAAACAAAATTTTCCCTACCAAACATTTGGTCGTGGCGTCACTAAATATTTGCCATCGAATTTAAAATATGAATGGGTAACAAACATTTGGTCCAATGTATATGGCAAGCCAATAACATGTGCAATCTAGCACAACATTTTATTTTGTCTCAACTCAGTGTTTGGTAGGGAAAATTTTGTTTGGAGGCCGACTATGGTTTCGGCCTTAGTCCTTGTGGAAACAAACTTATTTTACAGTAATCAAACATGTTGTTGATTTCTCACTGAATCAACTTTTATATTTAAGTTCCTTGACATAAACACAATAAATGATCAGACTTGACATTAAAAGCTACAAACATAATATGACTTACAAAATACCCTGTCTCCTTTATATTTTAATTTAGAATTAGAAACTCATGTTCTCAGTTCATATATTTCAAACACACTTAATAATGTCAATTCAGCACGGCGTTACCATGCGAGACTTATATTCAGATGAAAAAGCTTACAAATATTTATAACTGCCCCATGTGTAATGCTTAATTCCTATCACCAAATTGTAAAATATTCTCTACGATGATGAAAAAACATTAAAAATGAGAAATAAGAAAAGGAAAACTCAGAGGGATCAGTTTCTCTCTTGAATTGTAGTAATTATGTCTGTATGACCCAGCAACAAACATAGTGAATTCTGTTTTTCTTGTCAGTTCACTGAAATGTCAGCTCCCCAACGGGCCTACCCAGGGGACATCCCTCTGCCTGTGTGTTAAAGCTGCTTTTGAAGAGCTGGCCCAGGGTTGATCTCCATGGGGAAATAAAACTCCATCAAGCCTTTCTTTACCCACAATGCACTAGGCCCTTGGGATTGGCAAGCGACATCAGGTTTTGATTGCCTGTGGGACATAGTCGGTGTGTTCCCTGTTTGCTAAACTCCTTTCCCAGACTGCTTTGCTGTTTCTGGCGATGTGAGGAATTAGTCCTACTAATGAGGAATGATTTTTTTTTAAGAGTCAATTGAAAATGATTATTATTAATCACAAAAATTATTCATTCTATAGTTTAAAATATACTTTCATCCCACAACCATAGATGAAAAATTGTATTCTGGAAAAGCGTTGATCACAACTCACTGTTTGTTTTTAATCTATACTTATATGGAGACGTCCACGACTGCCACATTTTTTTGAAAACGTGGGGAGAGAATGGCTAGATCGGGGAGGAAGTATGTCAACGCAAGTTACTTGCTTCCACAGTTCAACAAGATGTATAAATGGGCAGCATGGGAGACATGCTGTCCAAATTTGTTTGGAACCAGTTGCTCAAAATATCCATGACAAAAAGGCATACCTAACCTGTCAACATTTTCAAATTCTGATTCAGGAGACTTCTGTTGGCCTAAAAGGTTCACCCAAAAAAGTTTATAAGTAGCTAAAAGCGGGAGACTTCCGCCTAAATCGGGAGATTTGATAGGTATGACAATTATATGAGACTTGTTTCGACAAAATAAACAGAAATTTGTAAATTTCACAATCTTTAATTCACATATTCTCAGCTTTTAAATGAAATGCCATATTTTTTTTTAAATTATTTTTCATGGGAGATTAATTAAAATCTAACTTAGGCAGTTGAAATATTAACAATTACCACCTTTTCAAAGTTTGAAGTGCATTTTTAAAAAATGTCAATTAATTCACTATCCAACATTAATAGCGTTACTCACTTTAGATATGTCAAGAAAATATACATGGATGTGTTTGACATGAACAAAAAAATTAATTTAGAGTATCTTTTTTAAAAAACTTCTTTTACAACTTTGTGCTCATTTTGTGAAAGTATGTCTCACATGTGACAATCCGACATGGCACACCGACAGGTAACATATTTGCGGCTTAAAGGAGCTTGGTTCAATTTAAAAAAATAATGTTTTTTTAATGCCATGTTAAAGATGACCATTAAAGAGGTAAGTTTCAAATTTCAGCTGAATCTGTCAAACCGTTTTAATGTTATGGACAGACAGTTTTGTATTTCAGAGCTGCCTATACGTTATGTAAAATTAATTATGGTTACCATAATTAGACACATTTTTATATGTATCTCCAAAACGGAACATACCTCAGCTGTGAAATTTCACATGGGTTATGAGAAAAATATGAGCAATATTTTGGTACTAAAAGCTCAAAAAGTTTGAAAAAACTTTGAACCAATCGGACCATGCTCCTTTAACATAGCAAATTAAAAGTTTTAAATTATAAAGAAAAGAAAAAGAAAACTTTGTGCAATTTTCATTGTAACTTCAAATTATGAATGGTCAGTTCTCAAAAAAAAAAAAAGATAAACAATTTGTATTTTGTAAAAGGCTGCAATGTATTGCGCATCATATAATAGACTTGAGAACAAAATATGGGTCCTTTTAATTGGACTACACATAAACTTGTCTGCATACTAAAATGAGAATGTTAAAACTTTTACTATATTTTAGAAACATTAGAAACAAGGAGAGAAGATGAATAGGACTCTATGCCAATGAATGGAAATAACATTTTATTGAATCTTTTGATGTAGAAAATTAATTTCATATGGGGATATGGAGAAGGCCAAAAATAAAAAAAGAAATGTTTGTTTGTCCTTAACAGCTTTTCTGTAATAGTGGGTGTGGGCATTGAAAAAACTTTTTAAACCATTATCAATGATACATTATAGTATCTTACCAACAAGATATGAAAAATCTTATTTGGGCTAATTTTTTTTCTTCAGAAGTTTGAAAGGATATGCCTAAATAGATATATAGTTTTACATAGCTTTGCGTCTATTTTACTCATGGAGGAAAAGGATTTTGGATTTTCTAAATCTGGTATACTCTTGCACAGTATTTTTTATCAAGCTTTTGAAAACATGGGTGTGCTATACTACAAACAAATACACTTTGGGGGGGGGTGCCCTAATTGTAATAATTTGGTCATAAACATAAAGCTTGATCATCTGAAATATATATTGAAAATAAAATGAAATGGACTGACAACTTGCTGGTTATGTTTTTTAAATTGTAGATGTGTAATTGCCAGACAAGCAAATCATAAGCCAGATGAAATAATGTCAAGTTGGTCGTAAAACAAAAATTGCTCCCATTTTTAACAATGTTTAAATCTAAACGTAACATAACATTATTTTTTTATTTCTTTCAAGTGATTTTATTTCTGCAAAAAATAGGAATTTGTATCAAATTGTATGCACTTTTATAGCCATTAAATAGAATATCAACAGTAATTTTTGAAGAAAAGAAAATTTATCGTACTGGTCCAAATCAAATGTGTACTCTGTACAGTCGTCAAAATGGTTCACATAAGATGACAAAATGGGAGCGAAATCAGCTTTTACCCCATAGATTTCTTGTCCAAATCCCTCTTCTGGAAGTGATAGAATAAAACATGTACTGTACAAAAGTGAATGTAAGGTTTTCAGCCTAATTAACACTAATTTTGCCACTCCCATACACAATCATACATTCATTAATAATTTAAAGCCACGTTTCCATAACGAGTCTCCCATGTTTTAATGAATATGTATTAATTAATAAACTACTACTGAAGTCTAATAATGCAACTTTCTATCAAAAACTCTGTAATATTATTATGTAACTACACAAACAAAACACTGCGATGACAATATTTGATCAATATACCTTGTTATAACACAGGTCGTCCAATTTTGTGTATCTTATATATGTCTTGATGTGCAATATTTTCCCATTTTATCATAATTTAAAAAGCTCCGGTTTCCTAGGAGATTTACATGCAACGTACCAGGGTAGTCATCCACTGGGAGGCATAATAAAATGGATTCTGTATCCCACAATCCTTTGCTGCTGTCCCAGGAGGGAACTATGATGTATAGTTGGGTCCACATGGACTTCGTTACAGCTGTACATAAATTTTCTATCAAAGCGAAAACAGACAGATCACATTTTATGCATTTATCAAAAAAAAGAAAAAGCTTTTGTTATGCCTTTGAGAGTTGACGAAGCCAGCGGTATCTAGGCACTGTGTTTCCCTGGAGATGTTGTGAGAGAGTTATCCCATGATGCAATGGTGTACATCCCATCATTTAACTATTTTATTATATTGATATCCCCAAATTAAATGCATTGGGCAGAGTTGTGTGTCCTATTTTTTCTTTAAAAGATAGAATGGAAGAGGCTTTTTTTTTAATTTCTAGTCCAAAATGGGCCAAAATCAGACTAAAGCTCTTTAACACTTATAAAAGGTCTTGTAAAATTCTTTTATTTAATGATTCTTTGAGGTTGATAACCACAAAATCTGCATAGCCCTGACTTACTGAAGACTATACATGCTGTAAGACCAAAAACTATCTTCTTGAATCTTACTCTTTCTCCCTATTTATACTGCTTGGAACTTGAACCCCGAACCTCCCCACACACCCCGATCCAATGTTGAGTAGCCACATGGGCACAGCCTCACCAGCGGTTCAGTTCTTGTATAAAAGCTATTTTCAACATTTTCTACTGTAGGATTTTGTAGGATTCAGAAATGTTACAGTTATAGTACATATTGACCAGTAACAAAGTCAGTATAATGATCTTTTGGAAACACTTTTCTTTTATAACAGCTATGCCTACAATTTACAATTGAAAAAAAGGTAAAATCCTGGAAAACCACAATATAAAGCTTGCAGGGGTGTCCAAAACGTATTCTGTCATACTACTTATCACGGTAATACTTTGTGATATTAGTGATACTTTTTGTGGATTTACCAGGGAATTGTCTGTTTAACAAGACAATTTTTGAAACGAAGATGTACTTCACACATACTGCATGCTGTTGTGTCAATATAATGTTCCGTACAATGATTATCATGATGTATCTTTACTTTTTTACTATCTAGGAATTTTTAAACATAGAAATTCCTGGCCTAGGAAAAGGAACACCTAAACTATAGGTCTGGAAAAAAACAGTTGCTAAATTTTTCCTTAAGTCAGTAAGAAGGTTCTTTGTATTGAGATGGCAAAAACTGACTTTCAGCACTAGGTGAAAATTCACATACCTTGAATTTTCAACATGTACCAACCCTCATCAGAAGAAATCCTGTGATGTTGTGAGGATTTTTGACCTTGGTGGCGCTAATCAGAAGGAACCCTTATATAAAGGAAGGCAATTATTCATGATGAGGACATGTGTTACATTTTGAAAATTCAAGGCACATGTGAATTTTCACCTAGTGCTGAAAGTCAGTTTTTACCATCTCAGTATGTTTATCTACCAGCACGTATGAACTTTCATTCGAGAAGGTTCTTCTTGTCGGTGCAAAAGGACTAATTTTGCCAAACTCAAGTCCCCAACCTAATTCATTGCCCTTTAATAATGATGACATCATTTAAGACTTGATGGATTGGTGTTTCAGTAATGGTTTTTGTAACCCAAATCTGTGAGGTGTCGGAGCACCAACACATATCTTGTTTCTGGGAGATGACAGACCACATTGCAAGTCATTGCTATATCATTTCCCACTTCCAGTCTGAACATATGTGATGACACCGGGAGGGGGGTTGGGGGCACTGACCTAGAAAGGTGATACGGGTATGTGTGGCCCTCAAGACCTCCTTTTCACGCCTTTTCCTCCGCTCCCTAGACCCCTATTTCTAGCACAACCTTTAGTTCGCAAGCCTTATTTTCAAAAATTTTCAGTTCTCTAGCCTCATTTTTTGAAATTTAGTTCCCAAGACCCCCATTTCAAGCAAAATTTCTAAAAGTTTTGTTTCCAGAGCCCAAATTTTGCCCCAAAAACTAGTTCTGAAAGGTCATTTTTTGGTCCCTTTTGTTCTCTAGACCCCTTTTTCAGAGTCAATCTTCCGTTCCCTAGACTAGGGTTTCAGATATCGGGACCACAAACCCCTACCAAAATCAAAGTTGGTCCCCCCCCCGGGTGATGACTCACCCCGAAAATGGGGAGTTTGCGACAGAACCTTTTTCAAGAAACTGGTGAAAATAGGGTGTGAAAAATAAAGAAAATATTAAGAATTTCCAGCAGATTTTCTGTTGTAAAATTTAATCGCCTTGATCAATTTCAACTATTAAGGTGTCATTTTTTAGCTTAGAAAATGACGCGACAGTTGAAACGAAAAAATCAAAATTGATATAATCTGCAAAGTCCCCCCTTTCATATATGTGATATATATATTTCACATATGTGATGACTCACACCGAAAAGGGGGACTTAGCGACAAAATACTTTTCAAGATACAGGTGAAAATAGGCAGCAAAAAATAAAGAAAATAATAAGAATTTTCAGCAGATTTTCTGTTGTAAAATTTGATCGCCTTGATCAATTTCAACTATTAAGGTGTCATTTTTTAGCTTAGAAAATGCGACAGAACCTTTTTCAAGAAACTGGTGAAAATAGGGTGTGAAAAATAAAGAAAATATTAAGAATTTCCAGCAGATTTTCTGTTGTAAAATTTAATCGCCTTGATCAATTACAACTATTAAGGTGTCATTTTTTAGCTTAGAAAATGACGCGACAGTTGAAACGAAAAAATCAAAACTGATTTAATCTGCAAAGTCCCCCCTTTCGGGTTGAGCCATCACATATGACCACCCAGCTTACAGAAGCCGTAAAGTCGGTCCCTGGTTATTTCTTACTTATTTACGTATCTACAAAATGTTTTAAAAGATGCCACCTCAATGAACTTTACCCGACATCCACAAGTAAAATTATGGTCGGTCCGGGGGTCGGTCAAAGTTTGTCGTTGAGTAAAAGATAAAACCGGCATAAACGCATTCAAAAACCAGTAAGCTATATACTTTTCTGTTGATGGTCCCAAAGGTCAGATTCCTTTTATCCGTTTGCAGTGTGGTTACGGTACGTTTTGCAGGCTACTGGTAGTGGTATTATTTAAAGCACACGATTGAATGGAGCTGATTGATATTTTTAAAATTTAAAAACCGATAAACATGATAAAAGGAATCTGACCTTTAGATGTGGATTTTTTCATAGATAAAATCGGGTTTTTTTTTCAGAATAAAACTTTGCAGATGTTTGGAAGAATGAATGAAGGTTGTGAATTTGCAAGAAAAAAAATCAATTTTACCAAATTATGACCTTTGCATATATTTTCACCATAGCACAAAATGAAGTTTGCTAGCTTTACAGTTACAGCTAGCAATGAAATCAAGAAAATATAAAGTATCAATATATGTGACCTATCATATCTAAAGGTACATTAAGGGTCCCAATACAAAATGAAACTTGATTTGTTTGGTCTCATCTGAAAGATTATACTTTAAGGTTTAAAATGACACCTTTCTTTTGGTTATTGCAAGTCAAAAATCACAGGTTTACACCTGGATTCGAACCCAGGACCTCCCTCTTCCCAATCCAATTATCACTAGGTCAACCCACTGAGCAGGCACTGCCATGGCAGCGATTTTGTGATCATAGCTAACACGCCCAGGGTGTATGACGTATTTGGACTTCTAAAGCGAATTTCTCAACTTTTTGGAATGGGATATTGTGAGATTTAGTGGGGACAGGGTAAATCTCTATGGGTTGATAACCATTTAAGACTCTTCTCAAATTATGTAATTTGAATATAAATCTCAAATTAAAAAAGATCCTTTGTTTTGCATTATAAAAATAGCACTCAAATGTTCTTAAAAATAAAAAATGTTGAAAAATCCATGTTCACTTTTTGTATTCATCCTTAAAGGTCCTAGAGATAAGTAATACTAATTTTTCAGCATATGCGTGACCACATTGTGTAAAATGTCCACCAGTAATACACTAGGGTCATGCCACCAAGGTAGCCGGGGAGTATCAATGAAAGGCAATAGTCACCTCAATAGAGTTATCAATATCCATAATAAACCCAACATTGCCACGGTAATGCCACCTAGGCATCTCGGGAGATTACCTGATCCATAACTCATTAATGCGTACAAGTAAACAGCGATTTCTCACAAAAATATGCCACGTGTGATTATCTGAGTTTGCATACGTCTCAATAGGATGGTACGACCTCTGATGGTCAGGATCAAATGATGGTTGTCATGTTTTCTCATCTCTTAGGTGTCCAAGTGATAATGGTCATGACCGGACTAGGTCCCTTGGAACTTTGTCCCAGGGGATGGGGTACTCGGATTAAAAATGATGGACAGTGTTCACTCTGAGGCCATATGTCTTGATTTTGGGGTAGTAACATCTAATTTTTTTGAGAAATTGAGAAAAACTCTTAGCCTGCAATTGAAATTTTACACTAATTGTCAATGTGATTTCATAAAGTACCTTTTTTGATTTTAGAAAAATAAGCTCATAATTGGTGCATTTTTAAAACAAGGAGACGACATTTCAGGTAGGCTGCCATGTTGTCAAAGTTGTTCATTTTCAACAATTTATTTTTTTAAACAATTTGTTTTTGTGAATTTTTGGCTTCAAGAAATACACCCGATACCA
>JXSR01S035892.1:6084-30523 GCA_000969725.1 Ophiothrix spiculata
GAAATCATGTACAGCAAATTCCAACCCTTAATGTCGTAAAATATCCAAAATTATACCTCTATATGTCGTAATACACTAAAATTGACCCTAAATGTCGTAATAGACATTTGACCCATTAATGGCGTAACACGCTGAAATGGACACTCAACGGCGTAACGCTCTATAAAAACATGAATATATTACATTGGGAGCCTTTTTCTGTTGTTTTTCTTGGAATATTAGAATAAATAGCGAAAAAGTAAACCTAAAGTCGAAGATATCGTAAAAAGACGATCCTAAATGTCAAAAGTTACCCTGAGAAGGCACCCCTTTTTCTAAAGACGTCGACGACGCCAATGGGCTAAAAATCCGACCCTTTTTCGACGTTTGTTCTGACGAGCATGCGTACCCCTACCTCAGGATCTACTTATTTTAGAATCTACGTATAGTACTCTGCTCGATATGACGAACAACATTAACACACACAGTCTTTGAAACTTATGTCCATTTTTATAGACCCTATTTGACGGCAGATGCAATACGATGTTTTAAAGTAAAATTATTAAGCATGATGAGAGCAAAATATAGCTAATTTGTTTTAGTGAGAAATCTTTATATATACATATATATTAAAGGTAAATTCTCCACTTTAACAGTAATTAGAAATGAATATTCATTTATTTCAGAGAGCATTATTTTCACCATAATTATAACATGATAAATCAATGGCAATTAAATTGTTCGTTAACCGAATTCATAAAGGCAGTGAGATTGCATTGGGAGATGTACAACAGACTTATATTGATTTAATTTTTGGTCGAAACATGTTTTAAAATATTGTATTTTATTACTGTACAATTCTTATTGCTCAGAGATATACGCAATACTCTATTATATTGTAAACTATTTGTATATGACGAGCCGCTAGAATTACTAACAACAAATCTTAATTGACAGAAGGTTCAATAATTGTTTTAGACAGATTGAAAACTACGTTAAATAGAGAAATAAATTAACCAAAAATAAATATGATAAAACTTTCAAACTTGTTTTAACAAAAAAATACATTATTCCTTAACACAATCCACATAAAGCAGAGGTAAGATGTACCACTGACAGACTTTTAACCTGTATTATATTACTCTGAGTCTTTTGGTAGGAACCCGTTGTCGTAATGTAAGAACACATGACTTAGTAACCTTACGCAAATTGTTTAAGTGAAAATTCGTGTTAAGTCCACTTGTTATCGAGAACATCAACTAATGAATAATAACATCAGCAAAAGTCGTAATGGATTTGTGAACTGATACGTTCTGCTCTTAGGTAATTAGACCAATGATTTACTATTGAATCATAATGGTTTTGCTAATAAATACAAACAGAGTGTCTGTTATCATTGCAAATTATATAATGGATGAGAATTGGATGCATTTGACATCAGAAAATGGAAGATATTGGTTTTGATTTTAAGGGTGATTATTTATCTCAATTATGGACACGCTTCGAAGAATCTACTTTAAGGTACATAACCGATATCATCGATAATCATTATTTTTGAAAGCTGAGTAGTGATTATGCAGAGTATATACGAGTTAAAAAGGTGTAACGTGGTACATTAAACCATTTTTGTAATGATTAAAAAGTGAAAGTTGATTATCCATCTTAATTAATCATACTTACATCAATTATAAATTGACCATAACTTACATTATATATCTAAGTATTATTATCTTAGTCTTTACATATGAAGTTCGTAAGTAGATTAATATATTGAATATAAGGCATACGAATTTAGTCATATTTTTTGTTTTTAATTACATTATGGTAACCATTTACTTGTTTAAGAATCAAAGTGCACTTCAATTTCTAATGATGTATGTAATTACATTGTAAAAACAATCTAGGTTACCTGATTAATACATCAAATTGCACTCTTTGTAATAGATATGACATATAATGTCAGTTGTTGTGCTTGTTTTATCACCATTACATGTTGTGTTTTAAATTTCGAGATGCTTTTATTCTATTTATGTATACTTTTATGTTTTTATCATTTTATTGTTTCAAATTAAACGATTCTGGGTAATTTATATATCAAGGACTAATAGTTAAACAAAATGTCCTTGTTTGATTGTTTGTTTTTTTATTTTGACAGATTTCTAATTTTAAAACATTTATTAAATAAATGCCTTTTTTTAATTCAAAAGTTGGTTGTTAAAGCTTAAACAAAGTTTAACCCCTCCTTTTTTTTTTTTTGGAATGCTGACGATGTATATACCGTACTAATGAACCTCGAGCATCTAAATGTTTTCACTCTTGATAATCCGAAACTAAGATTCACCTCAAATTCACGCCGTAAGAATTATATGGATGGAGATTCACTTTTCAAGCCAATTTTAGGTGATTAATAATCGTCCTCCTGAATGTGCAGATCCACCTTACCGCCTTATTTGGTAAAAAAATGGGGGAAGCAGAAGAGTTCAGCCAATTAACACCTAATAGGTCATCGCATTTCACATCTGCCTATACACGCGATCTGTGCATTTTCAAATAAATACACCAGTTGTCAATAATGCTTGGTCTGTCATGAAATTATTATAGAGTTAAATGGAATAGTTTGTACCGTGCATCGATGAAGCTATCGAGATGCACTTGCGATGCATTCCCGATGAATAGGCGATGCATTTCCGATGCATAGGTGATTCATCTCGACTGCATCAGCTGAGAGCATAGTGGGACCAGGGCTCTATTTCATAAATTATTTAGGACCTTTTTAAACACAATTTTCTACAGTTGGTTCAGAACAAATTTTTAACATGTAGGACTTAGAAGTGATTAAATTTCGATAAAAAATAGAAATTTATATGAATAATTTAAACATTTCTGTCTTTGCCTTGTAGGTGACATTGTGGGTAATTGACATTTGACCTAGTATAGTCAAGTTATCATCAAATCTAATGTTAAGAACATTTTAATAAAGACATGAACTGTTTTATTATGTTTTAAATTTTCTTAACATGTTTGAAATAGAAATTACATCAAATGATAATAATTTAACATTGATCATCAAAAGTAGCTTTAGGAAATGGAACCCAATGTTCACAAGGTCTCAAATATCTGTAGACTTTATAGGAGTGATTATTGTTCTGCAGAGTAACTTAAGAATATTCTTAAATCTTTATGAAATAGACACCTGGTTGTCAAAGCTACCGCAGCAACAAAAAAGCAAATGAACTAAATGACAGAGATCCATTTTGATTTATGTATCAAATGCCTGCGTTCTGCTTTACTCAAATGGACAATCACTCCTCACACGTTTCCAGTACATAAAGCATCTAATATAGCATAAAGAAACTTATATACCTGTCATTTCAATGTTTTCACGCTAAATCGCTGGAAATATTTATAGCATAATATTTAGGCTGACATCTTATGAACCATGCAGTGGTCTGTAAATCGTATGACCGTAATAACCAATTTTATATTCTTATCAAAGTCAAAATATATTTCTACCTGAAGAAAAAATGGATTATTATGTGTTTATATCCACGACCTTGGAAGAGTAGCAGCTGCCGTGGCTACCGTACGAAACTGAATGCTCACTTACATTGAACAACTTAAAACCGCCCCCTCGTTTAAGGTGGCCTAGCACAGATGCGGTGTCGGACACGAGTGAGCTTATATCAGCGGTGTTGGACACAGTTTTAAAGTATCTACCCCGGGCTTTTAGCGTACTTTTTGGCGTACTGTATCTTGCGCTCTAATAAAATGCGACCTTACACGTGCGTTATTTTTGTATTCACGCATAAGACCGTGTGCATTGCTCCTGACGGCGCAGGACCCAAAGCGCACAGTGCTTAAGGGACTAGTCACTGCTAAAAAAATGTCAATTTGTTGCCTTATTTTACTTTGTATCTCAAAAAGTAATGGTGGATTCAGAGTCTGTCGATATGCATCGATCGATGCCCATCGACACGCAGTCTTTAACACGCGCTATTCCTTATGCGTTGTGCGTGTAAAGACTGCGCGTCGATGGGCAACGATCGATGCATATCGTCAAGACTCTGAATAAACCATTAGTCGGTGACCATAACGTTTTTTTAAAGAACTATATAAGGACCAATACATATTTGAAAAGAGAGAAAAAAATAGAGCCGTTTTTTTATTATAAGTGTTTTTGTCTTAATTTTTTCGATTTTACCATAGACGTCAATGGTAAAAAAAAATTAAGTCGGTGACCCCTTTTTTATTTCAGAAATGTGATCAGCACGCATAATAACACCATATATCAAAAAATAAGAAAATTAAATAGATGATTTCTATCTTTGCTAGGCTACCTTAATCGATATCAATAAATACTGGGCAATAAATACTACCAAACAAGCATTTTCGATGAAATTAAAAAACAGACTTTGAATTTCAAATGGAAGTGTTTTGCCTCTAAGAACCACATTAAGGGTTGATGACCTCCATATGCTCAGGAAAATATGAATCCTAACTATTTTTTAATCATGAAAAGATAAATAGTTTCCACTGGATTTGCGGGGACTCGAACCATGGATTATGGCAGGGGTTAGTCATGCATTACGAGGCGAGAGATCTACCGCTAGGCTATCAAGGCAGCGTTGAGATCGTGAACTAAAATCTAAAACATTATTAAAACGGTATTGTTCTTTTGTTTACATAAAAATTGCAATTTTTGCCTCATTGGGATGCTTTATTTGTAAGTAAATTATGCGAATGCGTATTTCAGACAAAATGTAGATAATGTAGATACAAAAAAACAGACAATTCACAACTCAAACAAGGCGAACTCAGAGTCGTAATTCACGTCAGGTTTTTCGGACAAAACCAACGCGGGCTTGTTACATTATCATTCAAAATCAACACAACATATTCATAAAATATTATTTGCAATTCAATAAAAGGTATCAAGCCTACAATCTGTCAAAATTTGAAAACAGTCGAATCGTTCGAACATCATAAAATCATGAGGTTTCGCCGAAATAGGCGTCAATTTTTCGAAGTAGTTTATTGACGTAATTTTGAACTTGTTAATGGACGTAAACTCACTAGTAAGGTTATATGTATAAACTCTATTCTATATGTACGCCAAAAATTGTGATATTCTGATATGTGTAAGTAGGTAAAAACTTGCAGTTAAGATGACGTTCAGCCAAACGGCACACATTTAGGGACTGTAGCCTTAAGTGTCCACTTCAGCACAATGCTTCCTTTGTGAGAAAGGGAAGTCGTAGGTAAATTACTTAAATTACTCATCATTACTAATTCACGTAAGAGGTGTACTTTTGCTTGGAAGTAAAATCTCTTCAATCTTCAAGATTGTTGATTGCATTTAATATAGATTACCTGTCATATTTCTTGCCTGAATAATGCTGGAGACTTTACAGAGCGTAGTGACTGTGTCATCCATTTGAAGAAAGTGATCTGTCATATTCTCTTTTTTCCTATTCTGTTCTCAGTCATTTCTTCATTGTATTAGTTGACGGAACTGAAGTTCCTTTCATACGTAGACATGCAGACGATAATAATGTTATTCTATCATCTCTATAGAATTATGTTGCTGCTGCTGCTGTCGATTCTTGTTTTTGTTGCTGCTGTTGATTATTGTTCTTGTTTATGTTGTTTCTTAACTACTTTTTGTCTTAGTTTCTTGTTTGTTTTTATTTGTTTGTTTTACATTCCTTGACATACTTTTTGAAGATGTCAAAGACATAATAAGTTCTGAAATTACTTCAATTACCATATAAATGTTGTAACTAGAAGAAGGTTGTATATATTTTTTTTTCAGGCCAAAAAATAGAACAAGTCTATTTCTCGTGACCCGTGCGTATTCTTTTTTGATATAGAATTGAATCCCGCGTAGCATTTTATTAAACTTATATTTGTATTAAAAATAGAAATATTGACGAAATTGACAAATCCCGATAGTACAAGGGAAAGAAGACAGAAGCTTACTGGTATCATCCGTGAAAACAAATGAACTTATAATTCAGCTCACCTTTGACTTTTGATCCAGACTATAAATTTGGCAGTATTCAACGAACGACTTTGTAATTTTCAGACCTGCAAAAGGAAACAGACTTGCTTCTTTTTTTTTTTTTTTTTTGTTGTTGTTGTTGTTGGGGGGGGGGGCACTTATGCTGTTTCTTTCCTATTTTTATGTCGTTTATGTTTTGCTTTGTTTTCTTTAATTGTTCTTTGTTTATTTCGATGTTTTGATTCTTTGATATCATTAGATCTCATTTCAAAATACCACAGATCTAGTTAGTTAACAAAATAAGTCACTGTTCCCTTTAATAGAAAACAAATAGACATCTTAGGAATAGTAGTATAGGCCTATCCAGTAATGCTGTTCACTCATGAAACTATAATATCTTGAAAATAGCATTCAAAAACAAAGAAAAAAAATATTAATAATGATAAGACAAGTGCAAATGGTCTAATCAGGGTTGGACTTGATGATCCAGCTACCTTTCTCTTTTGGAGCATTCAGCCTGCCATTCCGCTTTGTCTGCGAATCATTATTTTTTTTTTTTGTGTGTGTGTGTGGGGGTTTGTGTGTGTGTGTGTGTGTGCAACAGCTTCCAATAGTTCGAAAAAACTCTCTTACAGTTGTATTTTTGAATTAAGGGTATTAACGTGCATTCGCATTGGGCTATTCCAGAAAATAATGGTACATCCCCTAAAGAAGGCACGGGATTCCCAAGTATTTTGCATGAATTTCTCAGTGGGAAATCCCAAAATAAATCAACGCTTTCCCTACATGATGGTAAAGAAGGCATGGGAATTCCGAAATATTTTCGCCAATTTATTGCATATTCCCAATTTTTTGATCAAATGGGTAAAGAAGGCACAGGAATTCCCAATTTTCTGTCTTAATATGGAACATACCCCTAAAGAAGCCATGAAAATATCAAACCTGGAATTCCCAATTTTTCCATTAAAAATATGGATGCCTTCTTTAGGGGTGTACAGTTAATTTCTGGAATAGCCCATTAAAGACATGTAAAAGCAAACAGAATCATGTACAGAGATGATCTTTGTTCTATCATCCAGTTCTTAGATGCTACGTACAAAGTGCATTATATTTAAAATGATACACTTAAGTCATAACCTGATGCAACCTTAACAGCTATTGAAAAACCTCCTATGGTAAGCTCTTTATTGAAATTAATCTGTAGAAATGCCCGTTATTTATTTACATCTTTCAATGATGTATATTATTGCAAAAGCACTTAGTAGAAAACGTGTAAAAGATTTAAGCTTTTACTTTAGAAAAGAATTATAGCAATCGTAGCAACCAGTGAAAAGAAAGATCTCGCAAAAACACTTTTGGCTGAGTGCGTGATGATAAAATACCATTGTGCGGGAGAGAGGTGAGATATAATTCATATTGATGCGCCTATCATCACATCTCAAGTGTAATATCAATTATTAAAGCTTGTTATGCTTTTATGGGCGGGTTTCTCTCTATGCATTTACTTTGGAGACTTCTTCCGCTCCACGTCTCATTAGAGAACATATCGTGTAATCACTACAATACATGACACCAATCTCATATTTTATAGCAATTCAGATGTGAAATTCGATTTTGTCTTTTGCAGATATCATAAAACTATTATGTAGGGACACGGACATTACCGCTATAAATATCTCACGTCCCGTCATATCCTTTAAAAGCGATTTTGATGCAGACGAAACATGAGTGTTATAATTGTTGGAAAAAAAAGCAGTGTAATATTTCAATGGAATTATAATGTGACTTATCGAGGTATGGTAATTCTTTTAAGTCCGATGCAGGTGTTTTTTAGAGATTGAGCGAGTGGATTTGACAACAAACGAAACTGTCATTCTGACTTGCAGCATTATGGTGCCATGTTTATTTCTTGAATTTGAAAATGGCATATTTAGTGAAACTGTTATTACCGAGTGACTATACTAACGAAGGCAACATGCAACAGTATTGCTGAATTTATAGGAATGTACCAACGCAGATTGCTAACTTGTTATATAACAGGCAGAGTGTCTGGTTCTTGAATCACCATGGATATTATCAAATCGAAGCAACCAGTTTTACAACTCTTGTGTTTAACTGCGATAAAGTTTCTAACTGTGGATGCAAAACCGTCTGTAGTCGTTACAGCACCTGTTAACCCAGCTCGTGAAAATGGAATGATATCTATACATTGCTTCGTACAAGGACTAGAGATCGGGCAAGCTATATCGATATCAAGGAAGCTTAAGAACAACCCGAATGAGTTACTTCCCTATAAAGACGGGATCATGCCAGGTGTTGATGAAGGTGTCTTTGTAGCTCAACGACAGCTCCCCGATGGGAATCATGTCAGTTTCTTATCTATCACTGACGTGACTCGCAATGATCAGGGTTTGTACATGTATTCTGTGTTTTATAACAATGTTGTCATAGCCGAAGGATCTGTGGAAGTCACAGTGGAATATTTTCCATGAATTTACCTTCTGTAAGGGAAGGTGTTCAACTGACCTTAATCTGCTCTTCGGAAATGGGTTACCCCAATGTGAAATTCAACTGGGTGCGAACAGGAGAAAAAGAACTTAGAGAAAATGATTCAGTGACAAATAGTGTTGGTGTAAATAATATAGTATTTTTTCAACACTTACAATCATACCTACGGCTGCAGATAGTGGGAGAGTTTACAAATGTTCCACCTCAAGTCCAGAGTTTTATGATAAGACCTCAAGTTGCCACATTGGTCCATTACAAGTGATCTCAAAACGACCAGGTGTCACTGGAAGCACCTATCCTAGGACAATACCTGACATTCCTAAGCGCCCTACGAACATTCCGACGCGTACATCAAACGGCGTATCTAAATTTAATAACAAAGGGAAAATAGACATAGACACGAAAGTTAAAATTAAAAAATGTCGAGATATATGCGATGCAAATACTGACACATCCGTATTTTTCTGGATTATAGCAACAATTGTCGGTTGCTTTATAAGTCTGATTTTTCTGGTTTTAGGACTTGTGCTATCAATAAAAATATACAGACTAAATAGCTCAAGAAAGACAGTTACCGTAAGGCTGAATTTTCAACGTATGCATGATGACATTTATGAACAATTGGAATATGGACGAGCTATAAATCCCGACGTGTATATGACTCTACAAAAGCAGAAGCTTAACTTGAAAGATCCTTAATATCTTGAAGAATGATGGACTTTGGATCTCTAACAAAACTAAAACATCAATTAATTTGGTCAAAATAGATCTTGCATAGTGATGTCACGTTGCGATAAAACAACAACACACAAATCAAAAATGACAGGAGTTATATTCCTTCGTGTTTTATTCATTTTCTACAAATGGAAATAAAGAACAAAACTAAATTTGTATCAATTTGGTTGAAATAAAATATGACCTGATCTCACCAATAAAGTTGAAAGACACCAGAAGAGATTTTTCATAGGAATCTTCCTTTGAAGTGAAATTGACGACCTTGGTGGAGGAAGTGGTCAAGTGTCATTTGGACGAAATTGAGTTATTGGTAGTTTTGAGGTCAGAGTAGAACAGACAATATTTTGACAAATTTTAAGGTGATTTATGTTAAAAATCATATGACATATTAGATATCTCGTCTTGGCATGCAGATACCAAATATATTTGGTCTTGTCATGCAGATACCAAATATATTTGGTTCTATATATTTTCAGGGCTTTGTTGAGGATAAAACCTTAAAATCGATACGAGGTCAAGTGAGGTCAAATTTTTAACAAAGTCATATTTTCATGAACGACATATCAAATTGTTTGCATTCACTTGCAGAATGCCAAAACAAATGTTTTGATTAGTACTTATTTTAAAATATTTTCAATTATTTGTTTAGCGACCATGATTTTAATGGAAAAAGTGGTCAAGTACAAAATAGTGATTATTGATTGCATAAAATTGATAATCGATACAGCCCTCTGTTCTTATTCACTAAAACTGATTAACTCCCAGTAGACAATAACATATTACCTTATTTGAATTTAAGTGTGATAAAAAATGGCAGACAATGGTCAAATATCCAAAGTTTATTCAACACTTAAATTGTAATTACAAGGCAAAAATTAATATGATCTAGCCTCAAAATGTCAAAGGTTATTTGTTTCGTCTTATTTTATCTTCTTTTTAGCCAAAAAAATGTTACCTTCAGTCAAAATTGCAAGTGTGGAACCAGGTAATCTTTGCACAGCTGAGCCTGATTTTATTTACAATTTACAAATTTGACCATAATTTTCGTTTCGGTTGTCGCGCATCTGCAATTTTTTCTGTTATGGAAAGACAATTGTCTATTTTACTTATAATTAAAAACAAATTTACAAAATGTATCATACTTTTTGAAATGGAGTTTCTTTAATCACTGTAAAAGTATTTTTAACTGGTCAACCACACGCAGAAAAATGAAAATTGAAAAAAAAAAGTCGTTCGTGAAATACATTAATTTGAAAACACAAGCATATTAGCTGGATTTAATACCTACTGTGTTAATTGTACATGTAGATATTGCTCTTTGGTGCTGCGAAGTCATGAGAATAAAGCAAATAACTTCAAAGGAATAACCATGACAGCACATTCTAATGCCTTCAATTCCTGAAACGCCCGTAACACAACGTGCAGTGCAACACATGCAGGTTAAGACTCTTGAGTTCATTAAAAATCAAAATAAACAGGTAGAAGAATAAAAGCCAAGACAAGATATTGTTGAAAAAACACTTTTGAAGCAAAATTTGCATCTTGATGCAATTCCATCAATTTTCAGGAATAGTTCAAACCTATTTCATGATGCCTTTACCAATTGAGGTTGATCGAGATACATTTTCTATCTGAAAAAGTGACCTTGAACTAAAGTTTTTTTTTAAACAACGCGGTGTAAAAAAAAAAAACAATAAATTTTTAAAACTAAGTTAAAAGTTACATGGTATAACAAATAATATAACTAAACAACAAAAAATTAAAAAAAAAAAAAAACAACTTTAAATTACATAATAAGAAATAGTATTAAAACAATTTGTAAACAATTACCGATATATATATATATATATATATATATATATCTGATGAAAATTCTGTAAAAGTAGCAGTTGAAAAGGTGGCAACATTCATTAAGAAAAACATTTAAGAAAATATGTGTCACTGATATTATCATACTGCGTTTTGTTCTTTCTTGGTCAGTACTCACTGCTCGTTCTATGTCATTCAATACGTCCGAAGAGTATCAAAATCCGATATCGTTAAATAAAAATACAACTTAGTAAAAGTTATATCAATATAAAAGTAATAACAGTTTATGTATCTGATGGAAATTGTTTTAAAAAACGACAAACACAATAAGATAAAAATGTATTGATAACTGAGCATTTACAATGTTAGAATGGAGGTCTCCTACGACCATATGATGTCTCAATTACACGATTGTTTTTGGGTTTTTTTTTGTTATTTTACGCCGATTGCAGTCGTTATTTACCATGTTTACTTCGATCAGATGATGATTTTATCATAATTTTTTAAACATATTTTTTTTGATCAAAATTATATGATTTTATTGTCCAGTTAGGGTAATTGGTCGGCAGATTTTCTACCCGGGTAATTTCATGACGGGCGGGTACCCGGGTTTTAGTCCCAGGCCTACTGTCACCGATATTATCGTATATTCAATACGTGAAATATTAATAGTTATCTAATATTAAATCTATTCTAGCGGTAAAATATATTTTAGCTTCATTTTTTTTTGCATATTAATGTGGAAATCGTGTTTTATGACGTCTGAAGGAATAGCGTTAATAACATATGCGATTAAATTCACTTTTGAAAGGCATGGATTACGGTTATAAATCGACATTGGATAGCCCAAGGATTTAAAGCCTCGTGTCTGATATGCCCAAAGCACACAGCATATTTCTTTAAAAATGCATTTTTACTGAGTTTGTTATATCATTGAACATATTTCAGGTGAAATGGAGTTCAATAAAAAAAATAAGAGAAATATTACAGTGTGTCCCAGAATAAACCTTACAATCTTTGCGTGCAATTGTCATGGGTTTAACGGATAGTTCGAAAGTATGTAGAGGTTGCATTTTATAGCCCATGAATTGAACTATCAGAAACCGTTTGTTTCATTTCAATCGGTAATGTACAACAAAAGTTATGCTTATGTACATTAAGTATACTTGGAATAAAAAACAATGTCTAGATAAATTCCTTGAATTGGCCTTTAAGGTAGGTAATTCCAATGTGGTGAAAAAATTAGCACGCACTTTTTCCATATTGGAACGAAGGGGTCATCTACACTTAGGCCCTATAGCAAAAATATTGTATTTGCATACATTGGTCAAAATTGTTTTACAAGCAAAAACGCGTCTAAAATGTCCAATATTGATTTTTATTAACACAATCTTTCATTAATCCATCACTTTTTTGACCATATCTCTTAAACATAACATAATACATGTATGGAAATAAGAATTAACAAGGTATAAGAAAAACATTTTTGTGGTAGCGAAATTTGTAATTTGATTTCCGAAAGTGCGAGGTATAAAAATTGTACACAGTGCGCTCAAATCTGGTCAAGATTATCGTCATTTGCTCAAGTTACTTTTGCAACTGTTTTTTTTATGACCAAGTGGAAGTATCAATAATCTATCTCTTCTCTATCCACCGTTTGTCTAAGGTGCAGAAAGAAGAAGAAGAAGAAGAAGGATTTTTTTTATCCGTTCCCTTGATTATGTCGATACCCAGCCAGTTTTTGTTTTCTTCATATGACCTAGGTATTCTGTTGCAGCATGCATCATTAACAACACAGGTCAAATTGACCTAATCCTCTTTTTCTGCTGTTCCAATATCAACATCTTTAGAATCATGACCAATGGCAGCATCGACACGTTTGCAGATGTCCATTTCGAGTAACTTGTTGGAGTCAAACTTACGTGAGTTGTTTTTTCTGTCTTCTGTTTGCTGCCGATGAGAGCTGTATTTTCTATATAGATTATGGTCGCTTCCGACATCAGCTTCTTGAGTAAACAAATCACAAAATCACGCACGTTCAGTTTTTGCAGAAATGTTTTATCCTTAACGGTATATCATGACATGGAACACTTACGTTACATTTGAAAAATGATAGGAGGTTCTTATGTTGTTCTACATCCCACAGAGCATCTTAACTTTCACACTGATATTAATAAAACTCCATTTTCTAAAGCAATTTTATAAAAGATCTTGATACATATATCTGAGTATCTGAATCTATTGAAAAGTAATTTATTTAATGGCAAACTCTAGTAAGATAAAAATCAAGACAATTTTAATCCATGTTATTATCACATATACCAAACGTGCCCTTGACATATTTATAAATATCTAGTATCAAATCTATTCTAGCGATAAAATATATTTAAGCTTATATCTATATCCAATGAATATTGAAATGGAAATCGCTGTTTATTCCGTCTGAAGCGTTAATAACATGTGCGATCAAATTCACCATAGCATGGAATAGGATTACACTACAAATCGATATCGAATAGCCCAAAGATTGGCAATGATACGCCCAAAACAAAACACACCACACATTTCTATCAAAATTAGCATCTTTTTACCTCAAAGGTTGTAATAGTATTGAGAAGATTTCAGGTGGAATATTATATTCGAAAATTAATGTTAAGGGAATTAATTATATCACGACAATTATTGCATTACGATATTCATTTTAAAAAGCCGCATCATTGTATATAATAATAAAAAATGCTGAATATCAAATCAGTTTTTATGCTTCGAGTCTTTTATTATTAATTTATTTGAAAATATGTAAACCATATTCGTTCTTACTGTAAAGGTTTTGCAGAGGCAATGTTGACACTTTGGTAGGTTTTAGTGAAACCACAGGACAAAACAATTCTGTCATCAGTTGAAAAGGGACATGCATGGCTTAGTGAATAAATCCTCGACTGTTAATCACTGGGCATTGAGAGTCGTGGTATCGAATCCGATGGGCGGCGTACGTAGTGTCCTTGCGCAGGATGCTTACCCTAATATGCTACTCTCCACCCAGGTGTCAAAAGTAGGTATGGCGATCCCCTCACCGTAAATATAACAAAAAAGTGGAGTCTGGCCCCATCGCTTCGAAAAAGAGAAGGGCGATCCGACCTGTGAAATACAGGCCGTCCCCTTTACCTTTACCCATCAGTGGATGATATAGACAACCACGTTAAGGAAAACGTGTTTTGGCTTTGAAGCCATCTGAGACAACTCAACTAGCATGTTTAGGGAATTCAATTAAAGCATTACAAACATTTTCAACTACAATCAAGGTAGATTGAGATCAAATCCTTCTTTTTTACAGCGAACAGGGTTTAGTATGCTAAAACCTATTTAACCCTCGACATTATTTATTATATCTCTGGTGCTTATTATTTTTGCCGCGCTGAAACTTCATGACTTTTTCATGCCTTTTGCTTGATTCAAACCATTTTTGTTCTGTTTATGTTTAATCGTATTTATATGGCGTAAGAACATGACTAGTTTAAGAATACTTTGAAACACATCATTCTTAAAAATGCATCTAAAGCATTGAAAACAAATAGCGAAAAAACACATGTTTTATTTTTTGGTGATTTTCGTGTTTTTGACATGACGTCACTTATGATGTCACTTTGACAAGGTATGTTTGTAATTTTTGGGTATTAATAGATTTGAAAGGTTCATAGCTATCTCCTAGTACCATAAACTTGATGTTTCGGCAATCGGTTTCCGAGATCATAAGGGGAGTGGCAGAATCTGTAAGATGGGTCAAAAAGCCCGACTCTTTTAGAAAAGTCTTTGACTTATATGATACATGTATTTAAATAGGATTCCGAGTGTTTATGTATAAACATCATGAAGGGCTATATTATTAATGATTGTAGGGATATATTTCACATATTTGTTTTACTAATTTCTGCTTAAATCATGTTTTGACGAACATTGTTTAATATCAAATATGTAAGTATCGAATTATATATGATACAAACATTTTACTACAGTTAAATAATCATGATCTCTTTCTTATTTTACACATACGCACATTTTACATCTCTTTCGATATAGAATGGTTAAATTTGCCTATAAAATATGGTATATCAAAACCATAGAAAGTTAAAGTAAAACGATAGCATAGTGCATTTCCCTCTGTGTTTTTATAATGCAATGTCTTAGTACGAGGATTCACCTCAGATTCTTTTATTCTCTTAAGTACACTGTCAGACGAGGGTTTATTTGTTCAGCAAAGAGCGTAAAAGGTGGAAAATGCAACATATCTACTCAGTTCTAGTTCCCAAGTGACATTGAATGGGAGACAAGATGCGTATTTATTGTCCTTGCTTCATTATTATGTAAATGATTGAAATTTTGTTCGAGCACAATGTGTGTATAACGCTCTGAAAAGGGGAGGGAAAATTACTTTGAGTCTATTTGTATAGCGTATTTTATTCCGCACAATAAAGCCACGAGGCATTATATGTAATTGCAATTCCATTTCCACTGTAATAACACGTCAAGATTCCTTTCAACAGAAACGATTGAAGTCCATTTGCAGTCATTATACAATAGGGATGAACTAGCATTAATGTCTATACGAGTTTTTATCCGTTGCTAATGAAAATAATATTCCATATATACCTCGGAGTGCATGTCGTTTTCAATGACAATAACTTATATTGTTCATTTTGTTAACTATACATCGCATAAGAAGATTATGAAGTGCTTTATTGAAACGATGACATTCCCTAATCTGAAATTTCTTTTCTCAACGCTCAATATAACCTTTTTAATGATTCATAAATTCATGTCAGATATAGTTTCCGCACATCGTGACAATCTTTCATTAAGTAGATATAATATGTCGTATAATAGACTTATTCATGATGAAACTTGGTGTATTGAGACGGTATCGAGCAGTATCAGCACTTAAGTGGTAAAATATTCCTTATTACACAGACGATATGCCTTTTTAGGGTATTTGTTCATTTTCTAAGAGATAGGGACGTACAGCTCGAGAGATTTTATCACATAATAGCATTTCCCCGCCTTGCAGAATGAGCAATCGTTATCTGTACTCCGCATCAACCTAATTTACTTGAGTTGCAATACAGCACCTGTCTTATTATACTGCATCTTTAATCCCTCTAGTCGCAAAAAGCTTTCTGAATGTACTTTTTAGACCTGCGGTAAGGAGATTGAACACAATGAATCTGGAAACGTAACTGTCAACATCATATAGGATTTGCTACCAATAACTTTGATATATTTTACTGTTCGTCATTTGTGATGCTCCATTTTGGAACGACGAAGTCTTATAAACACATCTGTATATCAGGCTGACGGATTATTAGTACCAAAACAAGACTGGAGTCCATTATAGATCAACGGTCATTGTATTTTATCTTAACACAATTAAACAGGATACATAACCGCCAGCATATAGTGGATTTTATAACATATTGATATAGATATTGAGTGTAAACACTTTGAAAAGAGAGATTCTTACAGAAGACGTGGTCAATTTGTAAGTTCTCTAGAACGTCGTTCAAACAGATATAGATTTGTATTGCAGAGAGTCTGTTTTGAAGTTCCAAGAAGAGGTCACACCTGA
Organism: Ophiothrix spiculata; assembly: GCA_000969725.1. Classification (NCBI taxonomy): domain Eukaryota; kingdom Metazoa; phylum Echinodermata; class Ophiuroidea; order Amphilepidida; family Ophiotrichidae; genus Ophiothrix; species Ophiothrix spiculata. The sequence continues at coordinate 22,737 of JXSR01S035892.1, forward strand.
TGTCATTCATCGTTCCATGATAACGATATACGTGGTGTAAGCTTTCTAACATTTACCATCCGAACGACTCTATGTTCTTAAACAACACATTTAACATTGTTCTATCAGTATTTTGTCATAAATATCAGACACCTTCTTATGGTCGATGGTTGAACCAGCAATATCAACATTTGATATAATCCATGCTCGTCTTCAATTATTTATTTGCTCAGAAGGATCATCCAACTTGTTAAGTGGTATGACAATGTTATTCTAAGAGTGCTCATGTCCATACATGTACGTGAAACAACTTTAGAAATGGAGTTGAAATAGTCAGAGATGTTAGCAGAGTGGACATGAGAAGTGTTTGTATTTTCATCTATATCATTTGAAATTTAAGACTGAGTTTTATGCGCTATTAGAATAATATATTTACATTTTTCCGTTGATGTTATCCTGAGTAAATTACAGGAATATTGTAGCTACACAAAGATAGTTTTCTCAAAGCATATTACGATGATATGTGGTTTGAAACAGGATATAGTTTGCTAAATGGGAGGTTTGATATCACGGTAAAATTTAGGCAAACAATATTCTACAATATCAACAAGCTATGCTCATGCTATGTTTAGAAAAGGATGGTGATGTCTAAATTCGGTGCATATTTGAGACCCAACGCGGTGGTACGTAACTGTGTAGATACAAGGAGGTAAATTTAGTACCAGTTGCTTAATTAGTACATATATCAGTGCTATTCGCTGTGGCTGCAAAATATTGAATATTTAAATTTTTTCAGGTGTTTCTTGACAATTATACAAAATATTTGAAAGGTGTCATTATATTTGAAGCTACAACGATGGAAGTACTCGGATATATAATGCTCTTGTTAACCGTGTGTAAAACAGTTGCAGAAGTAGGAATCTTGACCACAGCACCCGTCAATCCAGTCAAAACAGGTGGAATATTGTCTACACATTGCCGTGTTAATGGACTAGAACAAGGTCAAAGTATCACTATGTCCAGACAGCTTAAAGGCAGTAGTCAAACAGAACGTATATCTTGGGACGCGGTACTGACAGTTCCCGACGAGCGAATTTTCCTCGCCGTTAGACAATTAGAAGATGGCTCTCTGGTGTATTTCTTGTCTGTTTTACAAGTAACCAGAGCTGATGAAGGGGTATACTTTTGTACAGCAGCTTCTGATTTCCAGAAATTAGCAGAACAGTCTGTCGATATTGAAGTACAGCGATTTCCTGATGATCCGTATCCGGAGTGTTTTCCTCCGGAAAACTTACGCGTAGAAATTGGAGGATTAGTAACAATGGGTTGTCTATCAGGGACAGGAGTCCCTACTGTTGATATGGTGTGGAAAAGAACAGGATCAGGAAAGTTGACGGCGATGTCGCAGGAAGAGATACAGAATGACACTATACGATCTGTGTTACAATTCAGAGCCACAAGGCATGACAACGGCGCCATGTTTCTATGTGAGATATCTAGTAGCGCGTTTACAGAGGATAATAAGAAAACATGTCACATCGGTCCGTTAGTAGTTACCGATAATGGACAAGTAGTCACAACAAAAGTACCAAGCATCCCCTTGATTCCTCAAACACCTCGTCTCATTATTAAAGCCAAAACAAACCATGTACCTACAAAGCCAATAAGGAATACACATGAACCATGCCAGTGCTCTTTATTAGAAGGACCCCAATTCTACTGGATCATTGCTACTGTATTTGCTGGTGTTTTGGCATTTATAATTTTTGTTGTCATTATCATATTTTCTATAAAACTTCATCGTAAAACATTGGGAGAGCATCAACAGACCGTGTCTACGTTTATTACTCCGTATCCGCCAACAGACGATGCTTACGAACAGTTAGAATATAAGCGTAATAATAACAAGACATACATGGAATTACAGAAAAAATATTTACAGAAAAATGCTGTATCGATGGATGTTGAATGTCAAGGGCAGTATGTGATAACGCCGTCACAGCCACAATGATGGAACATTGGATGAACTTATTACTGCTTTTTTTAAAACATTTTATTTTCTGAAATTACAGGTCATTTTCTGATCTGAAAGATGAGTCACCAATGGGGTGATTTTCTAATTGCTAGCCAAACATTTGATTTGTGTAAGTTCTGTAGTTCCCTTACACTTGTATCCAAAAGCATCTCAAATTGGCAAATGTGTCTCAAATTGAAAATCATCTCATAATGAATCTCATTTTGCTCAAAAAATAATTAGCATTATGAGATACATTATGAGATGATTTTCAAGTTGAGACACTTTCGCTAATTTGAGATACTTTTGAATACTAGTGTTAACCCGTACACATTTAAAAAGTTATAATCAGAAAATGTATACGTAACTATGACGTCAAAACTATCGGCCGACCTTTAAACTATACACACGCTTTAATTAGTGAAAAGTAATGCAAAATCCAAACTTTTCCTATAGAAAATTATAAATATCGTATTAAGTAGAGTTTTTGCTCAGACGAAAAATACTAAACCCAACCTTATCTGCTTGAACTCAATTCTTGATAACAGGAGTGTTGACAAAGTGCTTTTTTTGTCTTTTGCATTTTTGTTTGGTTAGAATATTTCCTTTTTTTCAGTCATTAGTAATGTACATAAGAACGGATTCTTTATAATAGTCTAAACGTTAAGGATAACCCAAGAAAGCCTCAGTGAAGATTATTTTCATTTAGGTCTAATATCTTTCTTTAATTGAATCTGCTTTACGATAATTTGAAATCAACTTTTCTCCATCTGAAGCATTATTTTTTTTTATTTATTTATTTACACATTCGGCTATAACATCAAACAGATTATTAAAATATATAAAAACAGTTACAGTAAATGAAATAAGATTACATTTAAAACATGAGGAAAAATCTTGCCTGGAGGAGCCAGGAGCAAAAAATCGTTTCCACCTAAAAGGTGTGGCACCTTTGTATGTGTGGCAAAATTCTGATTCTTCACAAACGTTTTCATACCATCAGTTATTTTGACAATATGAGGGGTGCTCCGGCGAAATGACAGGAAAGTCGCACTTGATGATTTTGAGAAAACAGCTACTGAAGTGAAACATGGGTAAAATATCCAAATTTCATGGAAATCACATTTATTGATATTCTTTTAATTCTATGAAATATTTGGGCGATATATACAACTAAGTACTTAGAAATTTTAATTGTAACTGCTTTTATAAAACTGTAAAGATCTGTACAACGTGGATCAAGATAGGTCTGTGATGACATCATGTTGATGTTTTTCAAAAACGATTGCATATTGTGAAGATATTTATAAAATAATTTTAAATTTACATGAAGTATTACATATACTTAGAATATTATGTTTGTCAATTTTCAAGTTTATTACGTAACCAGAACTGATGAATGTTACTGTTTCCCTGTTCACCTCTCGGGCGTTTCTCTTTATAGGTAGATAATTAGTAACCAATGGTATATAATACTTCAAAGTCGACTTTTAACTATTCCTTATTTTCTTAATCGCCTAACATGGTCTCATAAATTAATCTATAAATTTATTTGAAGAGGAAACAGTGACCGACAAATTTTGTATCATTTTGAAGCTGAAAATATGAAGAATTCAAATATGGAATAAACTCATTTTATGAAACCTTTTCTATGAAAATTGCGAGTTTCCTCTCATTTTGTCGGAGCACCCCACATACATTTTGTATTAAGGACAAAGTCAGTTTAAACAAAATTGTGTCTAGTGTATAATTGATGAAATTATTTCCTCAAATGTTCCTCAACTTATTATATCCAAAGTTCAAATGTGTTTTCACTGTATTCTTTTGCATTGAAATGTAAATTGAAAATTAATCACCGTGTCAGTTTATCATTATGCTTGTTGTTTGTTTCATAAATAAACACACGTATTTCTAGTAATTGTTTCTTTCGTATGTCTGATTCATTTATTGGTTAGCAAACGGGAAGCTGGAACGACGTTTTTAGTACGTGCAATAATATCATTGTCGAATTAGTTTTGACAATATTATTTTCAAAATCTGTCTGCTACGAGACAGATTCAAATATAAATTTCCGTTCCAAATTTCAACTTAATAGTTTTAATTCTAATCGACGGGAATATTTCGTAGTATTTTAATGAAACTAGACTGACAGTGAACTCTGATTTATGTATATAGCTAGAAGAATAATGATGAATATGGAATTGATTGAGTGATTGAATTGTATGTGTAAGATGATGTTATGGACTATCTCTTCTAAAAACGAAAGGAATGTCGAATGTACTGCTTATTTTCAGCTTTCGGCCAACACCGACAACTTTTGGCTCGCATTAGGGGTACTTATTAGTGACGCCATTTACAGAAATAATTTAACCGAAAAAGGTTGAAGCATTTTTTTTTTTTTCGCTTCTCATAATCTTACGCAGTTTGGCTTAAAAGATTTTATTTAAAATCTCTGTTTGTAAATCTTTAATGTCTCTTTCTAATCATAGGATGGCGAAATTTGAACAACCTATTAGATGAAATTAAACAGATTGAATAATATAAATATAAATCAAATACTGGAAAATAAAATTATATCACTTTCAGCTACGTTACTTTTGGAACCTCCAGACTTCGCCAGGCCAATGATTGATCACGTGAAGGTTCCAGACGCAATGTAGCCGTAAGTGATTTACTGGTGCTATAACTTTTATTTCCAGTATTTAATTTATATTTATATTATTTGAAATTCAACTTGATGACTAATCTTCACCAATTTTAATATATTAACCAGATTGTTGTTTTTGATTGACAGGCTGAAGAACCATTAATTTATTTAGGTTCTAAAATTCTTTGTTTTTGTCTTCAAACTTCATATATAATGTTTAGTTGACAATTCTCATCAAGGTGCTTTTTAACGGAATTGGTGGTACATGATATAGAAATAGACAAATAGCACCCACCAATATCTTGGACATCCCTGTTACCAAAAAATAATAAATTAAATGCAACAATCCTATCATTTCCACCATTTAAACAACGCCTGGATTATGTACATCAGCTAAAATATGCTTCATATCACACTATTTCGTATCATAATCATGAAAAAAACCTCTCTAGAATTGACGACCGAGGAAAATGCTTAATGGAGCAAAACTAAAATCTCTTGCGACAGGTACAGATGCTATGTATGCGAAATTGGAACATAAAATTAATGCAAGTGAGGCATATTACGTCTGTGAATTAATCCAAAACGACATGAAATCAATTTGAGCTTATTCCTACAGGATAACTTGAGCTGACTTAAGCCTATTGGCGATAGTAACTTCTTTTTATTGCAGTCGTTAAGAGAGTCTTTTTTATTTGTCTATATTTTTCTATCATTTTATTACTTTAGGGTTGTCTAAAGACTCAGCGTATGGTTTGCATAATAAGATGTAGCTCATTGCAATTCAATTAGTAGTGTTTTACAAAAACAAGGAAAGGCAACTGTTGATTATGTTATAATGTTCGTATATTTTTTGTGGAAAATCTTTGTCAGTATACTAATTTTGAATGTTTTGTTTTATTTGTTGTCATTGTTTTTGTGCTGTTTTTACAGAAAGATCAAAAAGAAAGATACTGGAAGTTGTTATGCCGTGAACATAAAAGCAATCAAATCAACGGCCAAGCATGATAGTGAGTCAATTTTTCAAAAATGTGATTGAGTGAGAAAACTTCCACTATTGATGAATGCTCATTCAAGTATCAGACCTCAAATACATTGGTTCCATCACGGATATTATCCAGGGTTCAATGAAGGCATCTAGCAGTGATCATGAAAAGAAATGGGCTTTCATGAACAAGATCTTTGTATGGTCCTTTTGATTTCATACGGCCACACTTCGACTTCCGTCGAGATCCATGACATATCCAAATCACATCGGAACTTCTTCTTTGGAGACACCCATGTCCAAACAGAGGCTGTAGACCATTAACGTATCCTAATACCATATGTAGAGATATTGGCTTGAACTTCAATGAAGTAGGAACTGCAATGTGTGATAAAGATAGTTGGCAAAGATGTGTGTCTTGAATATCGACGGAAGTCAAAGGATGATGATGATGACTTTCTTGATGACAGTTCCATTCATTGAGCGAATAGGAGGATGAAGCTTAAAAGGCTATGTAGATCTACAATCTAAATCTCTACAGGACTTTAAAATATATTTATTTTATTTTTGCAATTTTCCATCGTGTTTCGAATGTTCCATTCCATGAAATAGAGAATATAATTTTCACTGAGTAAATCAATTTTTAAATTCAGTATTTGGCAGTGCATGGATGTGGAAAAATTGCCCATACACAAAAACAATATTGTGTGATTTGAGTTTGTATTTCGTTGGAACAAGCAGGGGGCAAACAAATTTAATTAATCTTAAGTGTACATGATATTATTACAAAGCATGAAAACCCCGAGTCGCAATTGTGCCACTCGCTTGTTTTATTGCGTGCGCCTTGATCAATGTGTGTACTCTTGCGTCATCAAGGATGTAAATCTCAGTGGGATGGGGTATAAATCCCCCCCAAAACATTTGACAAGTGGGGATGATCCGTATAACCATCCCAATATGTTGTACATGTATAAAAAAAACCATCAGCATATTATGTATGCTTATAATGAGAAAATTATTTGAGTAAATAGTAAACACATGAATTTTACAATGCCTTTTGAAGCTATACAGGCTCATTGACTAATCAGTATAGACAAACATTAAACAAATAAAACATCCTTTTATTTACTCAAGAAGTTTCATTATTCGGTACATTTATCAGTAGAAATTTCTATTGAACATCTATAATAATTATCTCAATTCAATACATTTGAATGACTAAAATGTTACAAAAGACCTATACCCCTTTTAAACGAGGTCGTCTCAACGTGTTTTGTTTCGTGGTGCTTCCTCTAATTGGACAAACGTTATCTGGGGTGCCACAGGGGTCCGTTCTCGGCCCCTTGTTATTTAACATATATGGCAATGACCTTCATCAACATTTCAATCCTCCATATATGCATATGCTGACGATACTTTTATCTTTCGTGAAATCAAATCGGACAATGATATATCTGTTTTACAATCTGGTGGTCTGAAAACAATGCCCTTCAATCAAATCCGTCCAAGTGCCAAGTTATGTGTATCAACCGTCGCAAAGTTAAACCAACTCCATCTTATAATGTTAACGGGACTATTCTTGAAATAACTAATAGTCTTCGTCTGGTGGGTGTTACGGTTTCAAATGATCTGTCTTGGAACTGCCACATAAACAACATTGTCAAAAAGTGTAATAAACTATCGGGGTTCATCAGAATTGTAGCGGGGTGTAGAAATCAATATGTGCTTCTCAATCTCATTATTCCAATTTTAGATTACTGTTCTCTAGTTTGGAATGTATATAAGAAATGTAATGTAGATAAGTTAGAATTAGTTCAACGCCGTGCAACAAGGATGATTTTATGCCAACGTAGGGGGGGGGGAGCAATCATATCAAGACAGACTCAAAACTCTAGGGCTCATTACTCTTGAATCTAGAAGAACTTACTTATCTATTTCATTTGCTTGTTCATGTTTAACCAACTCTAGTACGTTTCTTTTTTGCAGGTGGTGTGTTAATCCTAGGTAGGATGATTTATCTTTCAAACAGATTGTTACTCCAAAAACCAATCACTACAAATGTTGTTTGTGGGTTCAATTCCCTGTTATTTGGTCTACTGTTCCATCATCTGTCAGAAATGAGCTCATTACACATAATCTCAGTACCTTCAAACGTAGCCTCA
>JXSR01S035892.1:30717-40794 GCA_000969725.1 Ophiothrix spiculata
TGTTAATATAAATGAACATGTAAAAAGTATAAATAAAAGTTTGAAGACATTTTAATCTTCATGACAACATAATAATATATTAGTTAAAGCTTCATACACGGTTGCTGTGCCGATTTTCTATGCATAAAAAAAATAAAACAAGCCACTTTTCTCGGACCTTACTTCTGGCTGCAATGATGCATCCGTAACATGTTTATATGTAATGAAACGTACGAATTTATATGTAACGAAACGTATGAATAACGAACTAATTACGTACACTCGTTTGGTCATTGAAATACATGTAATCGATTACCAAACCAGTGTACATTATTAGTGCGTTATTTGCACGGTACGGTGATGTGTGACATGGCCTTAATGGACATCACTACGCACTAAGATTAAAGAGTGGAATGAGCTCGGTGTATGAAGCTGGTTGTCTGGTGTGTACGGAAATACTTTGTGACGGAAATACTTTGTGACATCATAATTACGTAACGCCTCAACCGATTTTCATGATTTTGATATCAATGGAAAGATGAGACCCTACCCTATACTATAGTATCAAACAATATAACTTTGGGGGTCCCAAGTTTAAAATCACGGGGGGTGTTAACCACCCCCTCAGGAAGACATGTTACAGAAAAAGGCTTAGAAAGACGAGGGTTAAATTATTTTTCCCATCCATTCCATTTTGTTCTCTGGTCGGTGATCCTTCTATGATTTAGCTTATAGATACGACTGTAGTGTGTATTCCATGGTTCTTCAGTTTCTTCTTTCTAAATGAGTTAAATCCCGGAAATGAACTGAAAAAGACATTTGGCAAAAATTTGGAAGATAAGTTGTTCTTAAGTTAAAATTTGATGAGTTGGCTTGCAAAACGGCGAACGTCCATTTTCAATCAAAAAAACCAATAGCCAATTGGTAAGAAACAATTTGATGAATTATCTAAATTACACCATATTTTCAAAGACATATAATAATAATAATAATAATCATTTGTAATGCGCCATCAATCTAGTAGTACTATTCCGAGGCGCAAACATGAAATACAAAAACAATACAGTTAAAGATAAAAAATTGAAATACAAAATACATTTGTAGATAAAAACCAATTGAAAATATCAAGTAAAGTTCATTACATATATGTTTTGTTGTATAAATGAGTCTTTAACAAGTTCTTAAAAGTCTGAAATGAATCACAGTTTCTTATGTCAAGAGGTAACGAGTTCCAAAGCGTAGGCGCAACAACGGAAAATGCTCGATCTCCAAATGCAGATAAAGCATATTTGTACAGAATTACTAAAATCATTATCAGAAATTTTGCGACACATTTTGATGTCCTAGCAGTTTTGTGCTCTTTTTTCCAAAACTTGAAAAATGGACGTAAGCCGTTTTGCAATTCAACTCTCCATATCAAACTCTGCGTTCTGTTGGTCAAAATTTCCACTAAAGTGGACAATTAATCAGTTCTCACACTTTTCAGTACATTTCGCATGCCATATAATATAAAAAAGCCTAACTGTCATTTGCGTGTTCTTCGCTAAATCACTTATAAATAAAATATATAGCAAAATGTTGATGCGTCAATCGGTTATACCATCCAACGATCTGTGAATCCAATGGCCGCGATAGCACATTTAGACAAAGTAATTTCTGCGTTAAGCAAAATGGATCATTTCATGTACATTTCAAGCAAGTTAAATGTTAAGATATATTTCTACTGCCTAGGGAAAGCAGCTACCATTAGAAAATGCTTTAAAGAAGAACTGCTTACTTATATTGAACAACTTAAATATGTCGCCTTGTGTAACTTAGATCAATATTTTTGCCCAACAAACATGGAGACAAAAACATCTGCAGACTTTTTTGAATTTCAAATAGTAGTTGCGTCCACTTCAGTACAATTCATGGGTAAGAAGATATTGGTATATATCTTGAAATCAGATAAATCTCATATGAAATAAAGAAGAAAAGATCATTTCAAGATTTTACTTGAATGGTGCATTTACATTTTGAAGCAGAATAATCCCACCCCTCTTCAATCTTGAAGATTTTTAATTGCATTTAATATAGATTACTTGTCATATTTCTTGCCTGAGTGCAGTGCCTGAGTGGTGCTAGAGGCTTCACAAACTCAAAGCCTACATCAATCCATTTCAATACGGTGATCTGTCATATACTCTTGTTCCTATCTGGTTTTCAATCATTTCCTTCAACAGTTGTTATCCTTTTCCCTACCTACCTTTCTGAACAATTAAATCCTGGTCAAATCTTTCATTTCTTTTTTTCAGGAGAGGGAGGCACTCACTATATTTAAAGTGACAGGGGTGTACCTCGACGAAATGAATATAGGGGTAATCCGGTACACATATACGCACAAAATCGGGGATCATACGGTGCACAATATAAACAAAAAATTGGGTCACATTTGGTTTGAAGACTTCATTGAGCTAACACCCTTATACTCAAACTGAAAATAGCTTTTTTTCAAGTTCAAATCGTTATAAAATAATACAAAACTGGTAACAATTCACGCATGGCGTGCACAATTTAGGAAAATAGACGTTAACATTTCCTGAGAAATATCAAATTAGCGAAAAAGGGCAGGAATGAATAAGAAAGAGGAGGTTATTGACTATCTGACCATTAAAAAATGGGGCCATTAAGTATTCAAATTTTGTTTAAAAGAAAACCAAATAAAAAAACGGTCTAAAAAGGGAGTCTATTCGATTCAGAGGCACATTCTGCGTATTAACAATAATGGAAAACTCCCGGTATTTTTGTTTTGTTTTGTTTTTTTAATTACTTTCTTTGCATAAGCAAACAATTTTTCATGGTGTTAACAACGTAATAAACACAATATATATATATATTTTTTTTTTAATAAAATTTATTTATTGTTTGTTTGTTCATGTTTGCTCACTTAATTTCTTTATTGTTATTTTTGTTAGATTATTGGGTTTACCTTTTATATGTCAAACCTGTATATAAAACGATGCATTAAACAAGTCATTGTTTCGTTTGATAAATTTTAATAATTATTTTATCATCTCAGATAAAAAGCAGGTTTTGATGTTGTTTAGTCATGAAATATCCTAAAACTTTGCTCAATTTGCATTTTGTAATAAGGGTAGTTACATGTATTCGCATAATAACGGATTTTTGACTAGAGATGTTCTTTGTTCGATCGTGCACTTCTTGAGTACTGAAAAAAAATATAATATACTCTTGAGCCGTAACCTGTCGTGACCTTTTACAGCTATTGAAAATCTTCCTATGGTACTACTTTAAGTCATATGAAGATAAGTTCACTTCTTTATTTACATTTTTTCTAGTCAATGGTGTGTATTATTGCAAAATGCACTTAGTATAAAAACGTGTAAAATTTTTTAGAAAGGTATTTTAAACGTTTCATTGCAATAAATTAAAGCAGCAAGAAGAATACAAATCTTTCTCAGCAGTCAAAGAATAAAATCACTTTGGCTAAGTACGTGATGATAAAATACCATTGAACGGGAGAGAGGTGAGATATAATTCATATTGATGCGCCTATCATCTCATCTTAAGTGTAATATCAATTATTAAAGCTTGTCATGCTTTTATGGGCGGGTTTCTCTCTATGCATTTACTTTAGAGACTTCATCCGCTCCACGTCTCATTAGAGAACATTTTGTGTAATCACTACAATATATGACACCAAGCTCATATTTCATAACGGTCCCGATGTGAAATTTGATTTCCTCTTATGCAGATATCATAAAACTATTATGAAGGGACACGGACATTACAGCTATAAATATCTCACGTCCCGTCATATCTTTCAAAAGCGATTTTGATGCCGAGGAAACACGACTATTATATTTGGTGGAGAAAGAAGCAGTGTGATATTTCAATGAAATTATAATGAGACTTAGCGAGGTAGGGTAATTCTTTTAAGTCCGATGCAGGTGTTTTTTAGAGATTGGGCGAGTGGATTTGACACAACACGAAACTGTCATTCTGACTTGCAGGTTTATGGTGTCATGTTTATTTCTTGAATTTGAAAATGGAATATTGCGTGCAACTGTCATTCCCGAGTGACTTTACTCACGAAGGCAACATGCATAAGTATCGCTGAATAATCATTTTATAGGAAAGTACCAACGCATATTGGTAACTTGTTATAAATCATAATTTTGACAGAGTTTCTTGTTTACGATATACACAATGGAAATTATCAAATCGAAGCAACCGGTTTTACAACTCTTGTGTTTAACTGCGATAAAGTTTCTTACTGCAGAGGCAAAACCGTCTATTGTTGTTACAACACCTGTTAACCCGGCTCGTGAAAATGGAATGATAGCTATACATTGTTTCGTACAAGGATTAGAGCTCGGGCAGGCTATATCGATATCAAGGAAGTTTAAGAACAACCCGAGTGAGTTACTTTCCTACAAAGACGGGATCATGCCAGGTGTTGATGAAGGTGTCTTTGTAGCTCAACAACAGCTCGCCGATGGGCATCATGTAAGTTTCTTATCTATCACAGATGTGACTCGCAATGATCAAGGTTTGTACATGTGCTCTGTGTTTTATAACAATGTTGTCATTGCTGAAGGATCTGTGGAAGTTACAGTGGAATATTTCCCATCCGATGTATTTCCAACTTGTCAACCCATGAACTTACCTCCTGTAAGGGAAGGTGTTCCACTGACCTTAAACTGCTCTTCGGAAATGGGTTACCCCACTGTGAATTTCAACTGGGTGCGAGCAGGAGAAAAAGAACTTAGAGAAAATGATTCAGTGACAAAAAGTGTTGGTTTAAATAATATAGTATTTTCAACACTTACAATCATACCTACGGTTGCAGACAGTGGGAGAGTTTTCAAATGTTCCATCTCAAGTCCAGAGTTTTATGATAAGTCCTCAAGTTGCCATATTGGTCCATTACAAGTGATCTCAAGACAACCAGGTGTCACTGGAAGTACCTATCCTAGGACAATACCTGATATTCCTAAGCGCCCGACGAACATTCCGACACGTACATCAAACGGAATATCTATATTTAATAACAAAGGGAAAATAGACATAGACGCGAAAGTTGAAATAGAGAAATGTCGAGATCTATGCGATGCAAATACTGACACATCTGTATTTTTCTGGATGATAGCAACAAGTGTCGGTTGTTTTATAAGTCTGATTTTTCTAGTTTTAGGACTTTTGCTTTCAATAAAAATGTACAGTCTAAAAAGCTCAAGAAAGACAGTTGCCGTTAGACTGGATTCACAACGTATGCATGATGACATTTATGAACGATTGGAATATGGACGAGCTATAAAACCCGACGTGTATATGACTCTACAAAAGCAGAAGCTTAACTTTAAAGATCCTTAATATCTTGAAGAATAATGGACTTTAATTGGTTCTTAACAAAACTGTGACGACAATAAATTCGGTTAAAATATATAGATCTTGCATAGTGATGTCAAATTGCGATAAAACAAAAACACATAAATCAAAAATGACAGGAGTTATATTCCTTAGTGTTTTATTCATTTTCTACAACTGGAAATAAATAACAAAGCTAAATGTGTATCAATTTGGTTGAAAAAAATGTTACCTGTTCTCACCAATAGAGGGGAAAGTCACTGGAAGAGATATTTCACAGGAATTTGCCTTTGAAGTGAAATTGAAAATGTTCATGGAAGAAGTGGTCAGGTGTCATTTGGACGAAATTGAGTTATTTTGCAGTGTTGAGGTCACAGTAGAACAGAAAATATTTTGACAAATTTTAGTGGTGGGCTATATAAGGTAAAAAAAAAGATTTTGAACAATAGGGTGTCAAGTCTGGTGTTCCTCAGGGGTCAATTGTTATTCATATTGTACATTAATGATATTATTCATTCGACATCTTTGCTTGAACTTGTTTTGTTTGCAGATGACACAAAACTTCTCTTTTCCCACCCTGATATTGCATCCCAAATGCATAAAATAAACAATGATCTGAATTAATTAGAAAAGTGGCAAAATTCATTAAGATAAAAATTAAGAAAATATGTGTCACTGATATTATCATACTGCGTTTTGTTCTTTATTTGTCAGTACTCACGGCGCGTTCTATGTCATTCAATATGTCCGAAGAGTATCAAAATCCGATATCGTTAAATAAAAATACAACTTAGTAAAAGTTATATCAATAAAAAAGTAATAACAGTTAATGTATCTGTTGGAAATTGTTTTAAAAAGTGACAAACACAAATAATATAAAAATCAAGACAATTACTGTCACTGATATCATCATATATTCAATACGTGAAATATTAATAGTTATCTAATATCAAATCTATTCTAGCGGTAAAATATATTTTAGCTTCATTTTTGTTTTGCATATTAATGTGGAAATCTTGTTTTATTACGTCTGAAGGAATAGCGTTAATAACATATGCGATCAAATTCACTTTGGAATGGCATGGGATTACGGTTATAAATCGACATTGGATAGCCCATGGATTTAAAGCCTCGTCTCTGATATGCCCAAAGCACACAGCATAATAATTTAAAAATGCATTTTTACTGAGTTTGTAATATCATTAAAACGATTTGAGGTAAAATATTATATTTTAAAATAACTGTAACAAATTCTCATTTAACAAAGATTCCATCTTTTCCTTAAACCGTTTATATCAAAATTTACACTAAAATGCATTGTTAGTTTTAAAAGATATAAAATCTAATCATTTGGAAATGTTTATTTCAGCATTATATCCATATAGAGAGTTAGATAATTATGATATATTGTAATATGTCATAAAATAGGGTTAAGTTAGGCCTTTATTGTTATATCATGGCTGTTGATTTGTACATCAAGTAAAAGTGGAATTAAAAGCAATGTCTAGATAAATTTCTTGAATTTGCCTTTAAAGTAGGTAATTCCAACGTGGTGACAAATTTAACACGCACTTTTTCCATATTTTAAAGAAGGGGTCATATTCACTTCGGCCCTATAGCAAAAATATTGTATTTGCATCCATTGGTCAAAATTATTTTACAAGCAAAAATGCGTCTAAAATGTCAAATATTGATTTTTGTTAACAAAACATTTCAGTAATTCATCACTTTTTTGGCCATATCTCTTAACCTTTTCCAGTACGGAGGTATTTTCCTCTATTTGATGTCAAACTCAAATATCTCTAGAAGTGTATAGTGTATTTAATTCATACTTCAGAATAACCTGGTAAAAACTTAGGCTTTCAAAATGATTTGTTTTTATATAACTTTTGACCTCATTGGATCAATTTGGCCGAAAAGTCCAAAATAGTCATCCCGTATGGGATACGGGACTGGACGTGTAAGCATTAAACATAACATAATACACGTATTGAAATAAGAATTTACAGAGTATGAGAAAAATGTGTGTTTTTTGTGGTAACGAAATCTGTAATTTGATTTCGGAAAGTTCGAGGTATAAAAATTGATCGGAATACGCATATTAAATAATGATTGGCTGATAACACAGTGCGCTCAAGTCTGGTCAAGATTATCGTCATTGGCTCAAGAAAAAGAAGAAGAAGGGTGTTTTTTATCCGTTCCCTTGATTATGTCGAGACCCAGTCAGGTTTTCTTTTTCTTCTTATGGCCTAGGTATTCTGTTGCAACATCATTAACAACACAGGTTCAAATGACCTAATCCTCTTTACCTGCTGTTTCAATATCAACATCTTTAAAATCACCGCTAATAGTAGCATCAACACGTTTGCAGATATCCATTTCGAGTAACTTGTTATAATCAAACTTACGTGAGTTGTTTTTTCTGTCTTCCGTTTGCTGCCGATGAGAGCTGTATTTTCTAAAACGGCTATATAGATTATGGTCGCTTCCGATATCAGTGCCTTGAATAAACAACTCAAAAACTCACGCACGTTCATTTTTGCAGATATGCTTTATCCTTAACGGTATATCATGAAATGGAAAACTTACGTTATATTTGAAAAATGATAGCAGGTTCTTATGTTGTTCTACATCCCACAGAGCGTCATAACTATCACACTGATATTAATAAAACTCCATTTTCTAAAGCAATTTGATAAAGGACCGTGATACATGTATCTGATTCTTCTGAAAACAGTGCTGTAGCCAGCATAGGGCAAGGGGGAAGAAATGTGCAAACGTCGGTGGAAAATCGGAACAAAATTGGGACGAATTGTCTTTGCCCCCCCCCCCCGACCCAAAAGTCTGGCTACGTCACTGTCTGAAAAGTAATTTATTTAATGGCAAACTCTAGCAAGATAAAAATCAAGACAATTTTAGTCCATGTTATTATTACTTTTATCAAACGTGCCCTTGAAATATTTATACCTATCTTATATCAATCTATAGCGTTACAATATGTTTAAGCTATGAATCTATATCCAATGAATATTAAAATGGAAATCGTTGTTTATTCCGTCTGAAGCGTTAATAACATGTGCGATCAAATTCACCATAGCATGGAATAGGATTATACTACAAATCTACGTCGAATAGCCCAAAGATTGGCAATGATACGCCTAAAACACAACACACTTCACATTGCTATTAAAACGGGCATCTTTTTACCTCAAAGGTTATAATAGTATTAAGAAGATATCTGGTGGAATATTATATTCGAAAAATTAATGTTAAGGACATTGATCATATCACGATAATTATTGTTTTACAATATTCATTTCAAAAAGCCGCATCATTGTATATAATGATAAAAAATGCTGAATATCAAATCAGGTTTTTATGTGTTTAATTATTAATTTATTTCAAAATAGGTAAACCATTTTCGTTCTTACTGTGAAGGTTTGCAGTGGCAATGTTAACACTTTGGTGGGTTTTAGTGAAACCACAGGACAAAATAATTCTCTCATCAGTTGATAAGGGGCATGCATGGCCTAGTGAATAAGTCCTCGACTGTTAATCACTGGGCATTGAGAGTCGTGGTTTCGAATCCGATGTGCGGCGTATAGTGTCCCTGCGCAGGATATTTACCCTAATATTCTACTCTCCACCCAGGTGTCAAATGACTACCCTTGGCTTTCTTCAATGCTGGGAAGGTAACAGACTGGCGGAGAAGTGGGTATGGCGATCCCCTCACCGCAAATATAACAAGTCTGGAGTCTGGCTCAATCGCTTCGAAATAGACAAGGGCGATCCGACCTGTGAAATACAGGTTGTCCCCTTTACCTTTACCCATCAGTGGATGACATAGACAACCACATTGAGGAAAACGTGTTTTGGCTTTGAAGCCATATGAGAAAACCCAACTAGCATGTTTAGGGAATTCAGTCAAAGCATCACAAACATTTTCAACCACAATCAAGGTAGATTGAGATCAAACCCTTCTTTTTTTACAGCGAACAGGGTTTGTATGCTAAAACCTATTTAGCACTCGACCTTTTTTGTTATATCGCTGCTGCTTATTATTTTTGCCACGCTGAATCTTAATGACTTTTTCCTGCCTTTTGCTTGATTCAAACCATTTTTGTTCTGTTTATGTTTAATCTTATATGGAGTAAGAACATCACTAGTTTAAGAATACATTGAAACACATCATTTTTTAAAATGCAACTAAAGCATTGAAAAAAAAAGTGCGAAAAAACACATTTTTTATTTTTGGTGATTTTCGTGTTGTTGACATGACTTCACTTATGATGTCACTTTGACAAGGTATGTTTGTAATTGTTTGGGTATCAATAGATTTGAGAGGTTCATCATTTCATAGCTATCCCCCTAGTACCATAAACTTGGTGTTTCGGCAATCGGTTTCCGAGATCATAAGGGGAGTGGCAGAATCTGTGAGATGGGTCAAAAAGCCCGACTCTTTTGGAAAAGTCTTTGACTTATATGAAACATGTATTTAAATAAGATTCCGAGTGTTTATGTATAAGTTTATGTATAAACATCATGAAGGGCTATATTATTAATATTTATAGGGATATGAAGGCAATATAAAGAACTTCTAAAAACTGGATACAGCAGATGTCATCAACGGTTTCTTCTTCTGTATTTCTTTAATAGTAAAGTTTTAAAAACCTGGTAATGTTATCCTGTATAAGTTGTAATCCCTACCCTTTATTAGAAAATATATTA
>JXSR01S035892.1:61358-72821 GCA_000969725.1 Ophiothrix spiculata
ATTTATCGCTAAAAAAGATTCGACATTAAAAAGCTATCAACTAGTTGCGTTTTTATATGTGATAAAATCAATGAATAAAGTGATGGTTTTTTTTGTGCCTGAGTTTGCCATCACTTAAATTATACACTATTTAAAGGATTTATATCAAGTAAATGTATCAAGGTCTCTCAAAGAAATTATTTTTAAAAAGTTGTTTTTGCAAATGATATAAAAATGAAAGTTTTGTTGTGTTTGGAAATGATAACGACAACTGACTTTTCAAATATAACGTAAGCTTCCCGCTTCTGGGTTCTCCGCTAAGACGAAATAATCTTTGTAAATACCTTATGTTCGCTTGTTTCTGTAATCTGTTTACATTTAATTCTGTGTTGATTATAGTATCTTTGAGATTTGAAAAGTAATCCTATACCATTTATGGCAAATTTGATCGCGCATGTTATTAAAGAAATTCCTTAGGACGGACAAAATAAACATTTTTTATTTTAAATATTCATAGAATATAGATGAAGATAAAATACATTTATCGCTAAAATAGATTCGATATTAGAAAGCTATCAACTAGTTGCGTTTTGATATGTGATAACATCAATGAATAAAGTGATGATTTTTTTTTTCGTGCCTGAGTTTGCCATCACTTAAATTATATACTATTTAAAGGATTTATATCAAGCAAATGTATCAAGGTCTTTGAAAGAAATTACTTTTAAAAAGTTGTTTTTTGCAAATGATATAAAAATAAAAGTTTCATTGTGTTTGGAAATGAAAACGACAAATGACTTTTCAAATATAACGTAAGCTTCCCGCTTCTGGGTTCTCCGCTAAGACGAAATAATCTTTGTAAAAACCTTATGTTTCTGTAATGTGTTTACATTTATTTTTGTGTAGACTAGTGTATCTTTTCAATACTTACAAGAAATAGTTTTGATTTTGAGGCGATTGACATTATGTGGCAATATACTTGTGCAATGTCATGGCTGAATACCATGCGTTTTTACGTAATGTGGGAAATTTTAACTTCCATTTTGAACTTGCTGTAATAATTAAAAAATCATCGACAAAATTGTTGGAAAAATCTTTGAGAAAAGGGATTTCTGAGATAAAAGCACTAAATAAGGTTCAATTACCTTTTGAAATTTGAATATTAGATACCAATGCTGTCTTCCTTGATTCTTTTTACCAATTTTGTTATGAATTCTATTTTTTTAAGTGAACAAGACTTCATGCAATATAAAGCTTATTGGGTCTTCCCCTCGTCTAAAGTTGAGTGTGAGTCTGCAAGTTGAATATAGTATAAGAAGATTACTTTACTCGAAAATTACTCATAAAGTAACTCCTGAAGAAAGTTATTATCAAATCATTCAATTACCTCATTCCGTATGTGCAATTGCTTTACAGATAATTAACAACAGAGTACTTAAATTTACATTTGTGTTCAACAAGTGGCGTAATTATTATTTTTTTGTTGTTGCATCGAGTGAAATAATGGACATTAGTTTATGTTGATGATTATCAATCACTTATAGAAGGATATAGAATAATGATATTTATTGTTATACTCTCTTTACTTAGATATTTTTTGGATAAGAAAAATAAAAAAATCAAAGTTAACTTGACTTTTGGTCAATGAAGGGGAAGGGCATAATTTTTCCCCGATATGTCCATGCATCTGCATATTTTCTCGATTTTTTCGTCGTATGCAATACCTTACATTTTCTCATCACTTTTCATATATAGATCAATCGCTAGTTTTTTGTGATGATAGGTCATCTGCAATTTTTTTTATATGGAATAGATTATTTTTACCCTGCAATATTTATTTTTAGAAAGTCATGACAATTAGGGGTAATTATTTGCAACGATACACTAAAGGGTAGATCAAATATGCAGCCCTATCAACTGTTGGAAAATACAAAAAGCAACAGGTGGCCTCAACCTTTGGTCAAAATGTTGTATCGGATTTGCCCAACAGTTGGACATTCAAAACACGTTCTGCTCAGGAAGCATTGCCCAACATATGGGCAATTTTGTGTCCGACGAACGTTGTTTATATTTTGCTCAGATGTTGAATTGCATGCTCCTTAACCAACGTTTGGCAAAATGACTCAAACATTGCTCATTGCAGTGTAATGGATCAAAGTGTAACAAGCCAAATCAATTCTGACCAAATTAATTGTCATTACAGGGTTTGTTAAAATCTCACTTAATCTCCCCATGCTTCCAGAGATTAAGGATCTTTCAAGTTAAGCTTCTGCTTTTGTAGAGTCATATACACATCGGAATTTATAGCTCGTCCATATTCCAATCGTTCATAAATGTCTTCGTGCATATGTTGCGAAGCCAGTCTAACGGTAACTGTCTTTCTTGTGTTATTTAATCTGTACATTTTTATTGAAATCACAAGTCCTAAAACAAGAAAAATCAGACTTATAAAACAAGCAGTAATTGTTGCAATAATCAAGAAAAATACAGGTGTGTCCGTTCTTCTGACACATAGATCTTGACATTTTTGCTTATCAATACTCGTGTCTTTGTCAATTTTACCTTTGTTATTAAAATTAGATACACCGTTTGATATACGTGTCGGAGTGTTTGGCAAGTGGTTTGGATTGTTTGGTACTGTCTTCGGATTTGTTTTTCCAGTGCCACCTGGTTGGTTTGAGATCACTTGTAAAGGACCAACGTGGCAACTCGCAGTCTTATCATAAAACGCCGGGCTTGAGATTATACACCGGTAAACTGTCCCACTATCTGCAACTGTAGGTACTATTGTGTTGAATACACTATATTGTTTAAACCAACAATGTCCGTCACTGAATAATTTTCTCCAAATTCCTTTACTCCACTTCGAATCCAATTTAATGCCACAGAGGGGTAACCCATTTCAGAAGAACAATTTACGTTCAGTGGGACACCTTCCCTTACTGGAGCTAAAGTCACTGGTTCACAAATCGGATAAACAACAGCTGGAAAATATTCCACAATAACTTCCACAGATCCTTCGGCTATGACGACATTGTCATAAAACACAGAGCACATGTACAAGCCTTGATCATTGCGAAAAGTCTCCATACAATTTCATTGAAATATTACACTGCTTCGTTCTCAATTAAATACAATAGTCATCTTTCCTATGCATCAAAATCGCTTTTGAATGATATGACGTGATGGGAGATATATATATAGCGGTAATGTCCCTACACAATAGTTGTATGATATCTGCAAAAGAGATAATCGAATTCACATCGGAACCGCTATGAAATATTGAGCTTGGTGTCATGTATTGTAGTGATTACACGATTTGTTCTCTAATGAGACGTGGAGCGAAGGAAGTCTCTAAGTAAATGCATAGCGAGAAACCCGCCCATAAAAGCATGACAAGCTTTAATAATTGATATTGCACTTGAGATGAGATGATAGGCGCATCAATATGAATTATATCTCACCTCTCTCCCGTACAATGGTATTTCATCATCACGCACTCAGCCAAAAGTGTTTTTACGAGATCTTTCTTGTCACTGGTTGCTACGATTGCTATAATTCTTTTCTAAAGTAAAAGCTAAAATCTTTTACACGTTTTCTACTAAGTGCTTTTGCAATAATATACATCATTGAAAGATGTTAATAAATAACGGGCATTTCTACAGATTAATTTCAATAAAGAGCTTAGCAAAGGAGGTTTTTCAATAGCTGTTAAGGTCGCATCAGGTTATGACTTAAGTGTATAATTGTAAGTTTATTGCACTTTGTACGTAGCATCTAAGAAGTGGACGATAAAACAAAGATCACCTATGGTTATACATATTTCTGTTTGCTTTTACAAGCCTTTTAATGCGAATGCACGTTAATACCCTGATTTCAAAAATACAACTGTAAGAGAGTTTTTCGAACTACGGGAAGCCGTTGCACAAAAAAAAAAGATTCGCAGACAAAGCGGAAGGGCAGACTAAATGTTATTAAAGAGAAAAGGTAGCTGGATCATTACGTCCAACCCTGATAAGAACGTATGCACTTGGTTTATCATTATTAGTTTTTTTTTTTTTTGGAATGCTATTTTCAAGATATTGTAGTTTCATGAGTGAACATCATTACAGGATATACTATTATTCCTAAGATGTTTAAAATGTAAATTGTGCTCTTAGTACACTGTAAAAGCTGTGTTTAGCGAGTAAACACGCTTCTAAACAATTTTTGCCTTCACTTTGTAAACGTGTTAAGATACTAAGCATTGTGTGCCATTTCACTAAACATTGATGTTTGATTTCTCAACAACAGTGCCAATACTCTAAACATTTCCTTTTCTAAACATGTCTTTGCCTTCACTTTCAAAACACACTTTTAACAGTGTACATGAAATGATACATTCAAAATTGATATCATCTGCAAATGCTCCCCTTTCGGGGTGAGCCATCACATATATACATAGAAAAAGCATCTCCAGATTTAAAACACAACATGATTGTATGGTGATAAAACAAGCGCAAAAATATTGGACGTCAAATGGATTATAAAGAGCGTAATTTAGTATGTTAATCAGGTAATCTAAATTGTTTTTACAATGTAATTATATACATCATTTGAAATTGAAGTACACTTCGATGCTAAATCAAATAATAAGTGGTTACCATAACATAATCAAAAGCATAAAATATGACAAAATTCGTATGCCTCATGTAAAAAGTATTAATCTACTTACGAACTTTATATGTAAAAATACTAATATATTTTAATAATACTTAGATAAATGATGTAAGTTATGGTCAATTTATATTTGCTGTAGGTGTTTTTTAATTAAATGGATAATCTGCCTTCACTTTCTAATTATTACAAAACTATTTTAATGTACCACGTTATTTTTTATCAAATCGTATGTGCCTGTCCATCACAAACGAGCCGTATAATACATCAAACTTGTTTTTGCGCCAGAGGTGAAAATACATGTCAAGGTCGTCATTTGCTGAAATTGATTTTGACTGGTTTATAATTCTTTTGCTTATTGGAAACCATGAGCAAAGTTTCATTTCAAGAAACTGATCGAAAACATGAAATATATTCGTATATTTTGAGAACAATCAACTATAAATATATAGACTTACTTATCTTTGAAAGCGTTTTTATCTCAGTTATACATTTTTGACAACCTTTGATGGGCCATGATGGACTTCTGGAAATCGAGTAAAGTTCATTGATGTATCATTTTAATCCTTATATAACGTGGCTCATTCCAGTGAAAATGAAACTTTTTTTTTGACTTCAAGCAAAAATACTCAGCCTTTTTATTCAACCACATAAGCAGAGTTTTTCAGTCAAACGTTTGTTAATTGGGATGTGAAAAGTATTTTCTAATCAGAATTTGTAAAGTTTTTCTATCCGTACATTAATGAGCACATGTATTAATTCAAAATGTCACAAACGTTACCAAAAAGCCACACAAAAATGTCACAAACGTTACCAAACAAAACATTACATTAAAAGAACTCCTGGCGATATAATTTGTTTACCACTTTAATGAAATATTTGGTAATATGTTAACCATCATCTGTGAAAAGCGCAAAAAAAGATCGCTAACATGTTAGAGAATTTTTACTTTGAAGTCATTTGGAGCACACAAAAAATGAAAAATCTGTGCCATGTCACAAACGTTACCGAACGTTGTACTAACTTTATTCAGTGTTTTGGCAATTAATTTAATTTTTAAAAACAACTACAAATCTTGATCCCACCAGTGAGCACCATTATTAGCAACGAGCTCGTGGATGTGGTTTTTTATGGCCATTTACAATTGAAATTGTCAGTTTTCGGTCACAAATGTTACTTTGAAATCGCCCACGTGGTTTTTGCAAATATATAAAAAAGGTGGAAATGACAAGAGGCTTGGTTTACTGCTTGTTTGGGATGGATGGTCACATTTACTCTGTATATATAATAATTACTCAACTGTCAAAAATATAAATCGGATCGGTTATGGGTGTTCCTAATTGAGATAAATAATCGTCCATACAAATAATAGCAAGCTTCTCCATTTTTTCAAAAGATGTCAAAGACATCCATTGCCCATCCATTATACCATTTGCAATGATAACAGACACTGTGTTTGTATTTATTAGCAAACCTATTTTGATTCAATAGTAAACCATTGGTCTAATTGCCTCAGAGCAGAATATATCAGTTCAACAATCCATTACGACTTTTACTTATGTTATTTTTCATTAGTGGATGTTCTCGGTGACAAGTGGACTTAACACGAATTTTCACTTAAACAATTTGCTAAAGGTTACTAAGTCATGTGTTTTTGCATTAAGGTAGCGTGTTTTTATACCAAAAAGCGATTATACGTTAAGTGAGGGAATAGCGTAAGGATCGATCATATACGGTATGAATAAAGATAGTACAGAAAAGATACAACACGTACATTATCTGTACTTCATGAGAATTGTGTTAGCAAAATACACATGTCTCAAAAAATTGGAGTCCTCTGAAAATATTGTTTTAGGGTTATTACTTTTCTTTTCAATGGGTATCGAAAGAGCTGAATTTGTCATATTAAGAATGACAGATGCATAGCCAAGTAGGGGAGCCTATGGCAAGCCAAACAGGTAAAATATCCGATAAACTCGGTTTATCGCCGATAAACCCTGTTTTTCGACCGATAAACCCTGTTTTTCGATCTTCACGCTTCTTGGAAATGAAAACGACAACAGACTTTTCAAATATAACGTAAGCTTCCCGCTTCTTGGTTCTCCGCTAAGACGAACTAATCTTTGTATATATAAAACAAAATAGTTTTGTTGTGTTTGGAAATGAAAACGACAACAGACTTTTCAAATATAACGTAAGCTTCACGCTTCTTGGTTCTCCGCTAAGACGAACTAATCTTTGTAAATACCTTATGTTTGCTTGTTTGTGTAATTTGTTTACATGTATTTTTGTGTTGATTATAATATCATTTCAATACTTGCAAGAAATAGCTTTGATTTTGAGAATGATATTTATCAGGCGACTTGACATTATGTTTCGGTATACTTGTGCAATGTCGTGACAGAATACCGTGCGTATTTATCATATACGTATTTCCGATTATTAGAAGTATACCATTGTGGATAAGTACATAATGTGAGAAATTTTAACTTCCATTTTGAACTTGCTGTAATAATTGAAATGTCATTGAAAAAATTGTTGGAAAAATCTTTGAGAAAAGGGATTTCTGAGATAACAGCACTAAATAAGGTTCAATTACCATTTGAAATTTGAATATTAGATTTCAATACTGTCTTCCTTATTTCTTTTTACCAATTTTTTCAATGAATTCTACATTTTTTTTTAGGTGAACAAGACTTCATAGAAATAGGGATATTTTATTTCTAAGTGTCAAAATAGATGGCACTATTCATAAAAACCCATGTTTGGATGTAGAAGAGGTACGCTGCATGTGTATTACCGAAATTAGATAATAGAGCATATGACGTCAAGAAAATTTCATTTATCATTTTTAACCAAAATCTTCACAGATAAACGACATAATCGATAATCAAATATAATCAATAATTTGAAATATGTATAGCGCACTCTTCTTTGCACCCAAATCTGAATTTACAAAAAATAATGAAATACAATTTTGAGAATGGGTTCAAAACTTAAGTATTCAACACATTCCAGTTATTTATACTGCTTTTTCAACTTTCTCTGAAGAAAAAAAAAATGAATTTTTGGTTAAAAATGAATAAATGTCCACCTCAAACAACAGTGCATTCAATATAAAGCGTATAGGGTCTTCCCCTCGTCTAAAGTTGAGTGTGAGTCTGCAAGTTGAATATAGTATAAGAAGATTACTTTACTCAAAACATACTCATAAAGAGGATTGGCGCAGCAGTAGTTCCCTCGCCTTGCACCAATGAGGTCCCGGGTTCGAGTCCCGTGCCTAATGCTTTATGTGCATTTGGTTTTCAGTCCATGCTCGCTTCCGCAGGTTTTATCTCTAGTCTTCCTCCTGCATTCAAAACTGAATTTAAAACACATCTTGGAGCTGTTAAAAATAAGCTTCTGTCAGCTTACTTGGTACCAAGTACCAAGTTGGGTTTCCTTGGCGAAAGCTTAAACAATATGAGTAACTTCTGAAGAAAGTTATTATTTATTATATCATGATTGCAGTGATTTGAGCAGTGCAAAAATTATTTTCCATTGCACGGCATGAAACAAACCTGATATCATGATATAAAACAAATATTGAATGCCTATGCACGTGCAATAGTACAAAATATATCATTCGGTCAAATTTGGACTGATCCATTTCACTCAGCTACGCCTCGTGAAATAGAAAGTCCAAATTTGACCTCATGATATATTTTGTACTATTGCACTCTCAGGCATTCAATATTTGTATATTATCAAATCATTCAATAACCTCATTCCGTATGTACAATTGCTTTACAGATAATTAACAACAGAGTACTTCTTAGTTTACATTTGTGTTCAACAAGTAGCGTAATTATTATTTCCTGTTGCATCGAGTGAAATAATTGACATTAGTTTATGTTGATGATTATCAATCACTTATAGAAGGATATAGAATAATGATATTTATTGTTATACTCTCTTTACTTCGATATTTTTTGTGATAAGAAAAATAAAAAAGTCAAACATAGCTTTACTTTGACTTTTGGTGAATAGGGAGGGGGCGGGGGCATATTTATTCCTGATGTTTCCCGGCATCTGCATATTTTCTCGTCGTATGCAATACATTACATTTTCTCATCGTTGGCCAAAATCACCCACAAATTGCTCATTGCAGTGTAATGGATTGCCATACTTAAATTATTGTGTTGTTTAATCTAAGTGTAACAAGCCAAATCCATTCTGACCAAACTAATTGTCATTACAAGGGATGTTAAAATCTCACTAAATCTCCCCATGCTTTCGGAGATTAAGGGTCTTTAAAGTTAAGCTTCTGCTTTTGTAGAGTCATATACACGTCGGCGTTTATTGTTCGTCCATATTCCAATCGTTCATAAATGTCATCGCGCATATGTTGTGAACCCAGTCTCACGGCAAATGCCTTTCTTGTGTTATTTAATCTGTACATTTTTATTGAAAGCACAAGTCCTAAAACAAGAAAAATCAGACTTATAAAACAAGCAGTAATTGTTGCTATAATCCAGAAAAGTACAGGGGTGTCCGTTCTTCTGTCACATAGATCTTGACATTTGTGCTCATCAATACTCGTGTCTTTGTCAATTTTACCTTTGTTATTAAAATTAGATACGCCGTTTGATATACGTGTCGGAGTGTCTGGCAAGTGGTTTGGATTGTTTGGTACTGTCTTCGGATTTGTTTTTCCAGTGCCATCTGGTTGGTTTGAGATCACTTGTAAAGGACCAACGTGGCAACTCGCAGTCTTATCATAAAACGCCGTGCTTGAGATTATACACCGGTAAACTGTCCCACTATCTGCAACTGTAGGTTCTATTGTAAGTGTTGAATACACTATATTGTTTAAACCAACAATGCCTGTCACTGACTCATTTTCTCCAAGTTCCTTTACTCCACTTCGAATCCAGTTTAATGCTACAGAGGGGTAACCCATTTCAGATGAACAGTTTACGGTCAATGGAACACCTTCCCTTACTGGAGCTAAATTCATTGGTTGACAAATTGGATAAACAACAGATGGAAAATATTCCACGATAACTTCCACAGATCCTTCGGCTATGACGACATTGTCATAAAACACAGAGCATGTATATAAACCCTGATCATTGCGAGTCACGTCAGTGATAGATAAGAAACTTACATGATTCCCATCAGGGAGCTTTCGTTGAGCTACAAAGACACCTTCATCAACACCTGGCATGATCCCGTCTTTATAGGAAAGTAACTCACTCGGGTTGTTCTTAAGCTTCCTTGATATCGATATAGCTTGCCCGAGTTGCAATCCTTCTACGTAGCAATGAATAGAAATCATTTCATTTTCACGAACCGGGTTAACAGGCGCTGTAACAACAACAAATAGTTTTGCCTCCACAGAAAGAAAGTTCATCATAGTTAAACACAAGCGTAAAACAAACTGCTTCGATTTGATAATTTCCATATTATTGAAGAACCACAACACACCCTGGCAGTCTGCGTTAATACTTTTCTATCAAATGCGTATCATGCAGCAGTATCGCATATGTTGTTGTTCTTCCGTGGTTTCAACAGTCAATTTAATAAAGTTCATGACATTTGTTAGTATATACGTTAATGTTACCTTGAACATCAAGAAATAAACATTACATCATAATGCTGTAAGTCACCACGACAGTTGCAGTTTTTGACGAATCCACTTGCTTAATCCTTAAAAACACCTGCATCGAAAAGTCTCAATAAAATTTCATTGAAATATTTCACTGCTTCGTTCTCAACTAAATACAATAGTCATCTTTCCTCCGCATCAAAATCGCTTTTGAAAGATATGACGGGACGTGAGATATATATAGCGGTAATGTCCGTGTCCCTAAATAATAGTTTTATGATATCTGCAAAAGAGGAAATCGAATTTCACATCGGAACCGCTATGAAATATGAGCTTGGTGTCATGTATTGTAGTGATTACACGATATGTTCTCTAATGAGACGTGGAGTGGATGAAGTCTCCAAAGTAAATGCATAGAGAGAAACCCGCCCATAAAAGCATGACAAGCTTTAATAATTGATATTACACTTGAGATGAGATGATAGGTGCATCAATATGAATTATATCTCAACTCTCTCCCGTACAATGGTAATTTATCATCATGCACTCAGCCAAAAGTGTTTTTACGAGACTTTCTTTTCACTGGTTGCTACGATTGCTACAATTCTTTTATAAAGTAATAGCCAAAATCTTTTACAAGTTTTCTGCTAAGTGCTTTTGCAATATAATATACATCATTGAAAGATGTAAATAAATAAAGGGCATTTCTACATATTAATTTCAATAAAGAGCTTAGCAAAGGAGGTTTTTCAACAGCTATTAAGGTCGCATCAGGTTATGACTTAAGTGTATCATTGTAAGTTTAATGCACTTTGTACGTAGCATCTAAGAAGTGGACGATAGAACAAAAATATTAAATGTGCTCTTAGTACACTTTAAAAACTGTGTTTAGCGAGTAAACACTTTTCTAAACAAATTTTTGCCTTCACACGTTTACAATGTCTTTGTAAACGTGTTTATATAGATACTAAACATTGTGTGCCATTTCACTAAACATTGATGCTTGATTTCTCAACAACAGTGTCATACTCTAAACATTTCCTTTTCTAAACATGTCTTTGCCTTCACTTTCTAAACACACTTTTTACAGTGTACATTTGTTTTCTATAACAGGAAACAGTGACCTATTTTGTTCACTAACTAGATCTGTGGTATTTTGAAATGAGATCTAATGATATCAAAGAAACAAAACAAAGAAATAAACAAAGAAAAATTAAAGAAATCAAGGCAAAACGAAA
>JXSR01S035892.1:127580-140102 GCA_000969725.1 Ophiothrix spiculata
GGGTCATAGTTTTAATCCAGAGATCTGAAAAAGTCGGTATATATTTGTTTTATATACCGCATTAATACATTTCTGATTTCGGTAATTTTTATGTGCTAAAAAGTCAAATTTAATTCTAAAAATACATTTGAAATGTCCCACGAGTTAATACTTGTAAGGAATGCGTGCGTAGGTAAGTGCGCGCAATTGCTCACGCGTATCAGTTTGATAAGCGCGTAATTTAGTGCTTGAAAGTTATTTCGCGTATACGGTAAATGTAGTAAGCGCTATATAGTATTTCCGAAAGTGCTAAATAGTACTTTCAAAATTACTATTTAGCGCCATATAGTACTTTCAAAAGTACTATTTAGGGCTTTCATCTATCTGGTTAAAGCTATTTGAAGTCATGTGATCGGGTTTCATCCAATCAACTCTGTTAAATTTATTAATGCGGTATATAATAATGCATTTTAGCCATTGGTCAAAACTCAAATGCAATCACATTTAAGATGACACTCACAAGCTTAAGTTAAAAAGGAAAGTCACGGATGTTTTAATTCGATCTTATATATATTCATTTATACACTATGGAACTTGTTAGCATGAGGCACGACAGACATTACAGCCGTTTGGCCTCTGCGACGCTCTAGGCACCTCCATCGTATATATACCTTTGGTCACCATTCATGGTTTTGTATTCCGTAAAATCATGCATATTTATAATTTGAAGTGGAAGTAGTACAACCCACCAAGCATGCATTTTACATGTTATGCTTATATATAAGCTTACAAGAATATAAATTGAGTCTTATAAGTTTTGATGTATTACAAGCTGACAGCGTGTTCGTCACCTTTTTACATACATGCAGCTTTGATAGATGTGAATGCTTTGATTCAATTCGTTTAGTCAAGTCAGCGTCACTGGAGCTGAAATCAACCGATGCTTTGTAATCTTCTTGACGTTCGTCTTGATTAAATGAAATTCACCAAGATATTCTTTTCATCTGTTTTCCTGTCTTGATGATTAAAATTCACGAGTCACTCACGTTCCACTACTTCTTTTTGTCATCATTCACCAGTTTTATATAGTGGGCGATGTTATGCAATTTTCATTTCGATGCAGAAGTGCTAGATAAAGTTACACTCACATCTCTTTGATGGTTCACAATACATTTTACTTTTTAAGCACTATAAGTGTAACAGTACGCGCAGTATCTTCTTACAATAGTACTATTTGAAATATATAAATTTCGATCTGCGTGCATCCCGGAGGTCACTGTAACCTGTTTTTGTTGAGTTTTGAAGACGATGCAACTAAGTGGAAATTTTAGATCTTATCTCTCTTCGGGTGTGCTTGGATGCTAAAACATTGTAGTGAGTATAAAGCAAATGTTTGGAAACGTATTTTCCTCTTGGATTCCGTCTGAATGGATACACATTTATTTTTGCATTAGAGGATAATGCAACATGACACTCACAATTTTATCATCAGTTGTGCATCACTATAGAATGTTCTTCAACGAAGTGGATTTAATTGCTTGGAACTTATGATGAACGCTGTTGATAATAACTCAATCTGATAAATTGACTTGTTCTTAAATCGAATCAACTTGATGCTTGATTTACTCAATCAGGAAATATACATCATAAAGAGAGAAGTTATCATCACATACGGACGTTCATTTACTGTGCATCGCAATGGTATCGGACAGTGTATATCTACCACGTTGAAGCTTTGTTACAAGTTCGATATGGATATTAAGCAAAATTTTTCATAACTTGCTGTTAAACGGTCAACACATTTCATGTTGTTGTTACTATTGTGTTAAAATTATTGATTTAAGCTGGATCATTATACTCAAAGTACTCGCGGATGATCATGGGGAATTTACTATGTGTCTTATTTTTCTTTATCATCAAATTGTCTTATACAACTGCACAGCCAGAAGTTATTGCAGAAGCTCCCGTTCAATCAGTGAAGCAAGGAGCGATATTATCATTCTATTGCAGAGTTTCCAATTTAAATGAAAACATACACGAAGTGACAATTTCGAGACAGACGAAAAATAAACACGAACGTCTATCATACAACACAGGTATATTAGATGATGTAGACGAACGCGTGTTTCTTGCTTTAAGACTTCTCGAAGACGGGTCTTCAGTTTACTTTTTAACCATCACGAATACGATGGTGTCTGATGAAGGCCAGTATTGGTGTAAAGTCATGCAGTCTTCAGCTGAGGCTGATATTGCAGTGGCAAGAGCTAGTGTCGATATATCAGTTGAATATTATCCAAGTGAGGACAACCCTAACTGTTTTTCTAGCTCTTTAACAAATCCCATTCACGAAGGAACGTTGATAACATTAAACTGTACATCAGAAGAAGGGTTTCCAGTATCAACCCTTTCATGGACAAGAAGTGGCTCTAAAACACCTATCAAATCAACACAAACTCATCGATATGGTAAAATCGAATCAGTTGTATCATTCAAACTATCAAGGTCCGATGATAGTATCATTTTCATGTGTAATCTTGAAAATGAAGCATTTCCTGAGATAAATCAAATGTGCCATGTAGGACCATTCAAAGTTATACCGAGTTCTAATTCGGTTCAAGCTCTACCGCTTGTTCCTGTTATTCAATCGTCTGAATCTTCTTCATCTATAGAACCTGCAGTAGATATTTTATCTTCTGAGGGGCACCAACTTGATTGTTCAAGCACTTGCCCAGTTATCTCATTTCAAGTTAGTTTTTGGATCATTACTACAATAGCAGTCTTACTAATGGCAATTATATTTTTCATTGTTGCTATCGCTATTGCATGTAAGCTTCACAGAAAGACACAATTACGGCGACAGGAATACGTAAAAGCAGTTTTGAGAGAACCTAGTAAATTAACACATGATGATATTTATGAAAAGTTAAGATATCGTACAGATGATGAATGTGTGTATATGGCGCTTGATAGAGCACAAAAACTGGACAATTTGATGATTTCTTCCAGCTATGGGAAATAAAATATTTTAGTTACAATTATGTCTGAAACCCAAACTGACATTAGTATGTGTACTCGTAAGCACACTCTCATTGTGTAAAAAAAAACACTTTGTAAGGCAAAAACAAAAAACAAGTTTGTTTCCTGTCGGTGGTCAAAAAACCTAAATGCGAAATGCGTGTTGTTGTTGTTGTTGTTTTTTTTTTTTTCTTTGTTTTCTATTGTTCAAAAGGTGTAGAGTAAATTTTGATTGCAAATACGCATGGGTGATGACTTTTTCAGTAAGAAACTTGTCCGGTTTCAAGTTTTTGTTGAAAACAAAACACTTTTTTAGTAAACATTTTGGAATTTTCCCCGATCTTTTTATCAAATTGGCTATTTTTATTTTCGTTTTCTAAAATATCAAATAAAAAAAATGAAATGCGCAAATAATGACGCCAAAACGAAATGCGCGCGGCGCACGGGAAACAAACTTGTTTTTTGTTTTTGCCTAATGTCATTCCTGTTCCTAATTTGCACACCAGGCGCTGATGTCGCATAATATTGTATTTAACCAGGGTACAGATATGTTTGATTAAAATAATACACTACTATTCAAATAGGAATGGATACATTTATTATAATACATGAATACCTTATTTTTATTTCCTGGAATATTTACTCGGATATTTAATTCATTGCTGTAATTACTTTTGCTATTTTTGCAATCAGCATGTTCGGTGCAGTCATCGTATATCAAAACGTCATCGCATCTCATCGCAAGTAAATGTGAGGTGTGCGCCATAATGTAATATATTCTTTTATTTTCAAATGTATATAAAGGGTTAAATGAACGACTTAAAGTATTATTAACACTAAATTTCATCATAAGAAATATATTCATGACTTGTAAGTATTCCATTATAATTAATAATTATGAACGATAAATTTCATGACTAAATAAATGACTAAGTAAGAGCAGAAAATCAGCTATTATTAGTCAATTAATTAGTCATTTAATTAGACATCCATCGAAATATGGTTAAAAATGACAATTTTTGATTAGTGATTAATCATTTAAGTTGTTGTCGTAAATACGGTATGTCACCGTTATAATTTGATATTAATTAGCCATAGAAGTATCTAAAATGAGCGAATTACATCTATATTTTATTGTTGTATCAGCTTCCGGCACATGCCTACCGTCAGCTTTAGCACTTTTCAAAGTTTCTTAAATTACAACTATTCCATTCAAAATACCTAATTAAAATTAGGTTTCTTATACCGATTTCTTGACCAATTAAAAATTACAGTGAAAGTTAAAGCTTAAATGAGTTTAGAAGATGCATAGGCTTATCTATTATACCAAGGCCTTATTGCAGAAATTGGCTTAATAGTAATAATAAGTAAACATCGATAATTTGAAGTAACCAATAGCCTAAATACATAAGTTATATGTCATTTTGCCTAGCTGATCAAAGCATTAATTTTATCATAAATCAGTGTATCCAAGTTGCATCCTCAATAGTAGTAAAACCATTTAGGATGATTGGAACCGGGGGATTGCTGTATGTTTCAATTGCTAGTATATATTGCTACGGAAATTATTAGGTCTACATGAATAATAAGTGAATTAATACCGTATTCAGCGGGTAAAATGATCAATAATTAATTTTCTGAAACGAACACAAGGACACCCTTTTACCCAAAACAAGTTTGGTGTTTGCCTAACGAGCGCATGATTTCACGTAAAACTAAGCAGCTACTGGCCAGTCCAATGTGATTGCTTTACACGGCAAAAAGCAACATTTCCCTCCGATATTTGAACCGTTTTAACCAAATATACCCGCTATTTCATGTCAAAGTTCACAAAAAATGTAATCAGTAATTTTTAGATATTAAATCATGATGAAGATCTGGAAAATGAGTAAACTTAACACTTTATTTGCTCAGGATGTTTGATGCTTTTTTTTTTCAAAATCATTCTAGGAAAAAAAATGTTAAACAAAATCTCATACGAAAACAGTATCTCGTCTTCACTCGATAATAACCTAAGAAAAAATAAACGACAAACGTTTTGTAGACTTTATGTATTTATTATATAATTTGTTTTTCTCTAGCTAAGACACTTATTGTATTACTACTCAAACACGATTTTAACATTTAGCCTTAAATCTGATTGGTCAAACATGATTTTCAGACTTACTCAAACATTCAGCAAGCGCATTTCCATATTATACAAGAAGGCAAAGAATAGACTGATTAGTGACGTACCATCAAACGGAAAAACAGCGCTATGATCTAAATCGGTAAAAGTAAATCTAAACAGTTTTGAGTTACAAGATATGTATAGTTATCATTGACCAAAAAGATATCCGCGATATACGGTAGTTATTGTTATGCTTCTTTTGTAAAATTATAATTAATGCCATTTGGTACCAAATTTGAAACCAATAAAAACACACTTTCTCAATAAAGCACCATCACCTTGAGAAACTAAAACATAGCCAACAATTAAGATATCATTGGCCGAAATCATTATGAGTTTTGAAATCGTTTCGAGCTGAAATCGTATTCAGTTTTGAAATCATATTCAGTTTTGAAATGCTTGCGACGTGTTCGATATCGTAATGAGATTGAAATCCTCATAAAAATTCAAGTTGTTATTAGCTAAAGATTTATCTACAAGTCTGATGATGCTTAAATGCAACAAAATTCCAGTGCCGGTCGCTACATTGCTGCGCCATGATTTATCTCCTGACATTTGTTGTCAATATATCTGAAGTTACCATCAGTCCTTTGATCTGCATATAATTTTCTTCAGTATCACTGCATGCATGCCCTTTTAACATTTTGAATGCAGTGTTAAGTTTATCAATGCACACTCAGTAAGATATTATCAACTGCTGTACATGTTGAAACAATTATTTTGTTTGTTATCAAAACTGGACACACAATTAATCTGTTGAATGAGACCCAGGAGGAGACGGGGTTAAGTAAAAGTAATTGCAGGGATCAAATGTTGTTTAAAACAGTTCTAACATGTTTCTCTAATCTTAAAGAAGCAGAACAAGTATACTTTACCTATTTCTGATGAAGGCTTTTTGAGTTATCTTCAAAAAAATGAAAAACAGGGGTCACAGGCCAATGGTAGTCAACAAATTAAAAATGTCAGATTTGGTTTAAAAAGGTCCCAAAATGTTCGTCGTGCAAAACTATTTACAAAAAAGTAATATTTTCTTAATGTCTTTGATCAATCATTTCTATGGTATCAAGAAGAAATCCTTATTTCCAATTTGTGCAAAATAACAAAACTTTTAAAACGAACTCTAACCACAGCATTGGAAAATATTATTTTTACAGACAGTTTTGCAAGACAAATAATAATTTGAGACCCTTGTCAACAAAATTGCACACTTTTGAAATGTTTGACTCTCATAGGTCCATCTCATGACCTTTCATGTTTTCGAATAAAAACTCTTAATCTTAAAGCATTCACCAAAGATGGGTTGGTACTTTTTTCTGGTTCGTTATCATAAGTGGAATATATTTGAAGGTTTTGAACAACATTTGACCAATTTTCAAATTTGACCCCTGCAATGACTTTTACCGACTTTAACCTGCAGGTTCAATGCAATAGACGGATTTTGTTTCCATCCTAGTGATGTTCCCTATAGGCAATAGAACCCAACTAGATATGACCCATTATAACAATTATTTCTCGTTGCAGGTAAATATATTTTGCTCCCAAGGTAACCGTTCAAAAAACTCCAAATATCTATACCAACACCCCCGATTTTTGTTTTCTCTAATCCTCTTACAATTATAGGGGTTTCAAAATCATCCTTATCTTTACAGGTCAGGTTAAAACATAAATTCCTGCGAAAAAGTTGTTCTCGAGTGTTTTGGGTAACTGGAAATTAGAAAAACAATAAGTGACATGAGCGACAATCTGACATGACCTGGTATAGAGATGAACGAAGACATGTGAAGCTTTTAGCAAGGATACTGGAACTATGCCCAAATTACCCCTCCCCAAGCAATCGCACAACCAACCCCACCAGCACCTGTCTACTGATTAGATGCAAACAAATTAGAACAAACAACATCAGTTTTCATAGAGCAGAAATCCGCTGAAGCTGCAATTAACCACACCATCTTCATTGCAGTTTAAGTTAAATCCACGGTCGTCAAATGCGATCCAGACTTGATCGCCTTCAATTAGGTTGAGAATGGCACTTGCGGCTACGGATTGATATGGAGTCCCGGTTGATGCCATCATTACCGCATCACCATTATGCAATAACTGGACTTTCAATGATTCATTACTACTAGCAGCTCTCCTCATGTGATAATTGAAAACGTAAACACCTGCAATTTGAAACATGTAAAACGGTCAGAATTGATATCGAAATCGTTACCTTCGTCTGTTTTGATTGATGTAAAGTCAACTGTCTCATTGTCTACTGAAGACGTTTGAGCTGAGGATTTCAACACCATAAAGGCTGATCTTGAACTCGCCCTTCCCTTGTCGCCTTTCTGTCCCTTTATTCCTTCTCTCCCAGGATTACCTAATGGTCCTTGTGGTCCAGGAGCTCCTCCTGCATCCCCATTCTCTCCTTTGCTGCCAGGGTTACCTTGAACTCCGTCTCGCCCTGAAAAGCCGTTTTGTCCATTTAGTCCATTATTACCTGGTTGTCCTTGGCAGCATTTGCTGCATGTATCAGAAGGTAATAACTCTGTCGTATCTGAAAAGACTAGTCCTAAGACGACTGTCATAAGGAGTGCTGTGAACGAGTGATGCCACATTTTTGTTGATAATAAGCCTGGAAAGCAATGTCAAAAAGAAAATAATATTATAAAAACAAACAAATTACAACTGTGGATGTCCTGACATTCCGATTCCCAAGTCAAAATGTTTTTGAGGAAATCAGCGTTCAAAAATTGCACATGTGAAATATTATTGTTCTTAATGAGTAAGAGTTTGACTTATGTTATTATAAATAATTATATTTATAAAATTATTAACATATATGTGACTTGACATATATACATGCATATCAGAACATGTCACTTGTTGGTCTGCATTATGACTGGATAAGTGTGAATCAATAAATTCAGTAGCAACTTTTTGTATTTAGAAAGTAATGGTATGTTATTTCGAGTAGCTAGCTTGTGACCAAGAACAATGACCTTGTTCAGCACATCAAAAAGAACTAGGTAGGCCCAAATCATAGTCGGCCTCAAAAGATTTTTTTTTCCTACCAAACATTTCGTAGTGACGTCACCAAATATTTGCCATCGAACTTAAACTATGAGCGGGTAGCAAACATTTGGTCCAATTTATATGGCAATTCAATAACATGGGCAATCTAGCGCGAAATTATGTTTGGTCTTAACTCGGTGTTGTAGTTATTTTGTTTGGAGTCACTCGTCATTTTGACGTCACGACCAAATGTTTGGTAGGAAAAATTTTGTTTAGCGGCCGACTTTGATTTGGGCCTAATTCATTTTTTATAGGTAACAAGCAATATTGTTTGTAGTCAAGGACGAGAGTTGTATCATTTTGTTAATATCCTCAGGTAATAATCACTGGTAGCCATGGTAGCTTTGTGTCAGTACCATGTAAATTTAAAAAAGTAATTTCCCTGGTGCTGCATTTTCCAATAATTTTACAAAAAGCCGCAAAATTGCGGAAAGTCTCTGGTTTTATTGTGTATATAGCCTTTGTATCGGGGCATGAGATTAGAATTCCTGATTTCTTTTCTCACGAAGTAAGGGCTAAGAGTAAATTGTACAATTGTGTAGGGTGTGGCCATCTTTCTCTTTCTCTTTTTCTTGCTATCTTTTCTATTTTCGGCATCTTTTTAAAGATGCATTGGCCAGCATGCATAGATTAGCCATTTCTGGCTATCCAGGTTGGTACTTCTGTATGAGCTTGGAAGAGACCATGAGTTCATCATGGATCTAATGGCATGTGTCCGTCACGGACCAACCGAGGTAAACAAACAAACATTTATCCTAACAATGTACAGGTTCCCCTACCTAAGATTACGAAGTCTGTCCAAATACACCTTCTTTTTAAATTATATGTATTTCGAGATATTATGCTTTTGTGATATCTTTTAATAACTTGAATAGTAGTATACCCACTTAGTGGTTACATTTTTATTCAAAAAAGTGTTTCAACTCTCTTTTTGAGGGGGCGGGGGTCTACTTTTGCAATATCCCCAGCTTTAACGCAAAAACTACTAAAGTGCAACCTTTGAAAAACAAGGAAATGCATGTGTACAATTCATTTTATTACATTTTAACGTGTGTCGCTTCATCCGTTGCCATGGCAACTGCGAATATATTGCATTGCTTAAGTATAAAACTGCGCGCAGTTTTTCGATATCTTCCTAAATGATTTTGAACTTACTCCTCCATGTAAATCGGGTGAATGGTTTCTGAGAAAAACTGCGCGCAGTCCTAAAAATTGCGTTTAGCGTAAAATGACGAAAATGACGATAAACAGTAAATTGTGCAAATTTTGTATAAAATTATGCTAATTATGAAACCTAAAACATTTCAAACATGATCACAATGAAAATATTACACCAAAAATAAATGAAATCTGCAAGTTTCTGTCATTTATTCAAATTTTCTTAGGATTTTACTCCTTGAAAACAATAAAGTACAAAAAGGAGATGCAATAGGCTACACACATTTGTATAGGAGATACAGCATTTTCGAGAATTCCCTACATTGAAATTGCCATAAAAACCAAATGAAAGCTGAAAATATGTGTAATTTGAAGTTGTAAAATAAATGGTCAAAATAACAAATGACAAACACTGCCTCACCTTATCACCTAAAAGTCATTTTTTTCTAAAATGTGACATTATTTTTGATGTTACAAGCCCTAAATTGTTCTATGTTGTAAGTCCAAAATCGATATATTGATTAATTTCATGATCAATATTTTTTTTTCCTATTCGCCGTCACAATTCTAACAGTCAAGGATAATTTAAATTGCATAATCTCTTTTCAATATGTTTTTACAATATCAAAAAATGTCAAAGGGCTGTAACTCAAAACTGTGAAAATGGACTTCAGTACTTTTGCGCTTTAGGCTTAAATCTGTTGTGCAATAGAGGCCAATGATTAATCAAGACATAAACACTAACAATACATTGTGTCTTTTTCAAAAAAAAACATAAATTAGCTCTTCTTTGTTTTAGGATTCTTTCAGATACAACGTTCTCAAACTTACATTTTAATCGGAGCTCGAATACACATCTATGTTTGAAACGAGTACTACAATGCTAGTGGCAAGCGTCGACAAAATATTCAACAATCACCCAGTTATTTTGAGCTTCGTCGCACTCCACTGTTAGATAACACCACTACTCTACTTACCTAGAGTTCTGTCCTTGTTTGCAAGTCGCAAAATATCATCGACATAAGTTTAGTTGTTTCTCTGAACTGATATGTCCACACAATGTTTAAATTGTCCAGATTGTTGTTGCAACTTTTTACGGATATTGCTTCTAGATTTTAAATGTCGCACATATGAATGTCATTTATTTCACTGCGTCAATTTGTCTTTCACATCAATAATCACATGATTTTGTTGTTTTTATTGTTCTGTTTTGAACAAGTTCATTTTAAATTTCATGGTTCAGCAAACCAATGCTTACATAAGAACAAACGAACTTTGCACTTTCGTGTGTAAATCTGTTAATGAAAAATGGAGCATATAACAACATTGTATTATTTTGTTTAAATTAAAATTAGGTTTTGAATAAAAAAAACACCTTCCAACTGATAGAAACACCATAATTAAATACTAGTATTAGATTAAAAGAGTCTAAGAAGACAATTCAAGTCCTTGTTAACACCGTTAAACATAAAAAATAATTTTCTTGAACTTAGAATCAGTTTTTTCAGTGGTCGCGTGATCTTGAGAGAGATAAAATTATCCTACACGGACCAAAAATACTATCAACATGCGAAACTATTATTTAGAAATATATGTGGCTGTCCAGCCCGTATGAGCTGTTAAAGCCATAAACTTCATTTTGCGCTACAGGTGAAAATATACTGTATATGTCAAGGTCGTATTTGCTGAAATTGATTTTTGACAGATTCACAATCCTTGTGCTTACTACAAAATACCAGCAAAGTTTCATTTCAACAAAACGATAGAAAATGGGCAATAAATCTGTAAATTTGTTAAGACAATCAACAGAAAATATAGGACTTTCTGATCTCAGTTACATGTTTTACTCCTTGACAACTTTTGAGTTCTGGAAATTATTTGAAGTTCATTAAGATGTAATTTTATTTGAAAATGTTTGGAAAAAAAATGACAATGACAAAATGTGGAATTTACGGCTGATTTGGGATGGACGGTCACATATCTAATAATAAACGAATTTCGACATGCTTGAACCTACGGGTTTAATCTAAGAAAATTCAAATTGTTTATCTAGTTTTAAAAACAAAAAGATATGCCACATTATTAGAATGGCAACCCATACTACTAGAAGTTTTTTGAGTGTGGGTGAGAACACAATTTATATAATAGAGGGTTTGCATGTTTTTATCGATTGGTAGCAAACAAAAGATTTGGACTGATGCCCTTCCCCGCAAATATGGCGTGCGTAGTCTATTCACAAAATATTGTCCTGCTGATAATTGTGCATTTTTATAGATTGGACAATCTAAAGTGGCTGGTTATGTTAAATACTTATTATAAATGCACTTTAACAATCTACCATATTTGCGGTCTTTTACAAAACATATAGATATATATTATAAAATATCAACTAGCAAAATACACCATATCAATTTTTAAATGTCTAAATAATGTAGTGTTTTGGTTTTCAAACACTTGGAGCTTTAAATTTTAGGGGACCAGTTTACGTACACGGAATATATTACACTTTGTATAACAATGACAACAGAGTGGTATAATAAGTCGTTGTTGTTACTGTGAAATTTGTTATTCTTCGTTAATTCACTGGTCTTCGCAACACATTTGATTGAACCTTATGCATCATAGTGTACGATTAAAGTCTATTAAATCCCTTATTAATTCATTTACACCGTTATGATCTTGAGAACAGTAGCAAATATACTACTTCAAGACTATCAAGCAAAAACCATCGACTGTCCACTTGAATAATTTGCCCAGCAATAATTTAATTCTTGCACTTACAAACAATAACACTCTTTGACTGAGCTAATGGGTATACTTCATGCGTAATACATAATATCTTGATATTGTATGTTTTTAGCTTGCATGTTTTGTAAGGCGCCTTGTGGTTGCTGGCAACATAAGGCGTCGATAAATCCAATTTATTTTTATTATTATTATCAACTTAATTTTAGCAAAATACACCATATAAATTTGCAAGTGTTTTAAGTGCCAATGCACGTAATTATTTAGAAGTGGCTCTATACCTCAAAAAATAGATTTTTTTAATATTTTGTGAATTGATGCATATTAGGGTAGTGACTACCCATGTGACCTATAAAAAATAAAAAATTGGCTCGTTGCCATGGAAACGGCCAAAAACC
>JXSR01S035895.1:0-13401 GCA_000969725.1 Ophiothrix spiculata
AATTTTACGGTAAAGTGTCGGCAACAAAATTGCCAGTGATTTTACCGTAAAATTTACGGGAAATTTCTAAAATACCGTATAATAATTTACGGCAAGTTGTAAATTTTACGGTAAAGTGTCGGCAACAAAATTGCCAGTGATTTTACCGTAAAATTTACGGGAAATTTCTTAGAGTGTATTCATAATTTCCATAGACTTCACGTTTCTAGTTTCGTCATCGCTGCTACATGTCACCTTGTTTCCCTGGACAAGTATACGAAATGCTAAATTACTTCGTGATTTGGAAGTAACATAAATTGAATCGTTCCCTGTGCGTTTACTGACATCAGAGCGCAACACACTCTACATTCTACACGCAGTACGTATATGGATGGGGTGTGGCGTTTAAAAGAAAAATCCAGAAGAGGAAGTAATAATTTCAATTTACTAGTCACGATACCAATGTATATATGACAATGTTTAGTTTACGACTGGAGCGAACTGACGAAAATAAAGTGTTTTAGTTTAAAGTCAATGTTGCGGAAACTTTTACATGTATACGAGTAATTTACATGCAGCAAAAATCAAATCACAAAGTTTTTTTTTTTTTTTTATTGTGAATACTTTAATCTGTTGTAGAAGTTATGCCGAGCGATTTTAAGAAACGTATTACTCAGGGGTTTGTTGCAATCGCTAAACCTGTGCAGTATTTTCTAGAGACACCCCCATTGCAGCATCAATGAATAGTTATTAAAGCACATCTTTCCATTAAAACCAAAATTAGTGTCATCCATTAATGTTTGATGCATGTTTAGATCAACATTTTCAAACTTGAAACTGTGTTTATGACCAATTTTGCTTTTACCTGAAGACCAAGGTGGAATACGTATACCTGCTTTGAAATAACTATATAAGTAAATATTACAACTTATTCTAGATTAATTAAACCGCCTCAACTGCCCTTCTTTGAACGGACACTTTTTCCACTTTTAAGGTGGTAGGGTAAATTTGTTAAGGACGCTAGAGCATGTGTTTGAACTGATTAACATCATTAACATCAGTATGGGCTCGGTCACTCGTCTACGTATAGGGAACAACGTACGTCTAAGGCCTTGTATCCATTGGCTGTACCTATATTCCGTGTGCACTTGTCTCGTTTTCTATTGTTATAGTCTGTGTGAAAAAAGAAAAAGTGCAAAATGGAGTCTGCACAATTGTTCTTGACTGATTCTTAATCTTTGAGACCCATAGATTCCAGAACTGAATGATGCAAAATCCGCACCATTGAGCATTTTGAGAAATCCAAGATAAAACAAATGGCTACCAAAACAAGGGGTGATATTTCAAAATTGGTCAAATTCTGTTCAAAACCACACCAACATGTTCCTCTCATCAAAAGGAAGCAGACAAAGTATACTTTTGCCTATGTCTGAAATATGGTTCTGGAGTTATAGCCAAAAATGTGAAAGGTCATATTGGAGGTCACGGATTTGGCCCTATGGGAGTCCAAAATTTCAAAAGCATCCGATTTTGTTCAAACTGGTCTCAAACTGTTCCTCTTGCAAAAGTGTCTACACAAAGTGATAGTTTGAAGTGTGTCAGATCAATTATTGTTGCCATGGTAGCAGGCGAAAACAAAGTCCATATTTACCATTGCATTGGTGCCTGTAGCAGAAAGTTTTCCTTGACAAAAACTGATTTGATGCACTTTAAACTATTACTTTGTGCAGACAGTTTTGCAAGACGAATAGTTTGAGACCATTTTGAACAAAATCAGAGACTTTTGAAATCTTGGACTCCCATAGGGCCAGTTCCGTGACCTCTGATAATGACCTTTCACATTTTTGGCTATAACTCCAGAACCATATTTCAGACATAGGTAAATGTATACTTTTTCTGCTTCCTTGTGATGAGAGGAACATGTTGGTGTGGTTTTGAACAAAATTTGACCAATTTTGAAATATCATCCCTTGTTTTGGAAGCCATTTTGTTTTATCTTGGATTTCTCAAAACGCTCAATGATGCGGATTTGCATCATTCAGTTCTGAAATCCTAGGGTCTCAAAGACTAAGAATCAGTCAAGAACAATTGTGCAGACTACATTTTGTAGTCAAGCCCAAAACCAAGGTTTTTCCCACAGACTATTAGTAATTGTGCGGCGCAACACAGACAATAAACTTCGTTCTGCTTAGTGATCATACCAGTGGCCTATGTACGGCAGATGATTCCTATAACCTGGCAGCACCAACAATCAACATGTTCATACTTGGTGAACACCAGGCAATTGGAATATCTGCCGTACACAGGCCACTGATATGATCATTAAACAGAACGAAGTTTATTGTCTGTGTTGCGCCGCATAATTACTAACAATAGAAACGAGACAAGTGCACACGGAATATGGGTACAGCCAATGGATACAAGGCCTTATGTACACTTTTTAGTCATAGCAAGTTATGCGAAGCGATTTTAAGAAACATATTTTTTCA
This sequence comes from Ophiothrix spiculata, assembly GCA_000969725.1. Classification (NCBI taxonomy): domain Eukaryota; kingdom Metazoa; phylum Echinodermata; class Ophiuroidea; order Amphilepidida; family Ophiotrichidae; genus Ophiothrix; species Ophiothrix spiculata. Next base: position 2,469 of record JXSR01S035895.1, read on the forward strand.
GGGGTTTATTCGCTAAACATTTTCGAGGGATATTAGTGAGTTGTTATTGAGAAGTTTACACTCCTAAAGCTGATTAAGTTTGCACCTTGCCAGTAGCACTTCAATTTGAAGCGAAATGTTTGTGACAGCGTAATTATAGGATCAGTATGAGAATTTACACCCTGGTCAAATAACCAACGGTCGCCGACCGATGTATATATGTCTGGTAACACCCTGGTCACATAAGCTGCAAGAAGCCGCAATGCCAGTATGACATCGGTATGACACCGGTGAATGATTGCTATACCCGGTCGGACACCGGTGGTTATGTGACCATAACTGAAGACATCGTATACAAACCGAAAGATTTTAACTCGGAATTAAATTCTTGCGGCATGATTCCGGCGTCTCTACTGCTTACGACCACCGTCCGGACACCGGTCGGACACCAGCCGGTGTCTGATTGGCGTCTGCTGAATTAACGCCGTAAACACATTGTAACCTTGCCGCAAGGTTATGTGACCAGGGTAATCGCCAAAGGAAGCCACAACGCCGCAACGCTGGTATGGCATCGGTATGATACCGATGAATGCTTGCGAGGTCTTGCGATGCCCGACCGGTTACCGGTCGGATTTGGGGGGTTATTAGACCATACCTGAAGATATATTATACACGCTGCAAGGTTTTTTACTCATATTCTTGCGGCATGCTTCCGACGTCTTTACGGCTTAAGGTCGAGCACTGGCCAGTGTCCAATCAGTGTCCGCTGAAATTTACCCGTAAACACTAAGAATCTAAAACCCTTAGAATTGAATAGCACAAAATTGTCAAAATATATTAGTTTAAAATATTATCCCTTCTAACTGCAACTGGGCTGGTTGGCAGTGTCGTATTTTTGGTCTATAAATCACCCTCTCCCTCATTAACCCTCAAAGAGCCGGGCTTTTTCGACCCATCTCACAGCCGGCATTCCGTCCCCCCTTCCGATCTCGGAAACCGATTGACGAAACATCAAGTGTAGGGTACTGGTGGATAGCTATGACCCTCACGAGTCCATTGGTACAAAAAAAATTGAAATCGGACCTTTTATGACGTCACAGTGACGTCATAAGTGACGTCGCTTCGAAAAACGGGAAAATCACCAACAATCGCCAAAATTGTCGTTTTTCGCAATTTTTTCGAGCAAAAGTTGCAATTTTTATCAAAAATGTGTGGCAAAGTATACTTAGGCATGTTCTTACTCTAAATAAATCAAATAAATACAATAAAACATAGTGGAAGTGTATCCTAATAACAAAAAACACGATTTGTATGTAATTTGCATTGAAAATCAGTTTTTGGTCAGTTTTTCGGTTGACCCAGCTTGCCATTACGGAACGCCACGTCCTTACCCTAGGTCCGATTTTCACAAAAATGGTCTTAAAATAAGCGCAAGGCTTTAAGAAAAAAAGTCAAGAAGTTTCAGCGCGAAAAAATAACAACCGGCGGAGGTATAAAAAAATTCCGGGGGGGCGGATTCCGCCCGCCCCCGGCTCTTTTAGGGTTAAGGACCGTTCATTATTTACAGGGGAGGGGGAGGGGGCGGGAGAAACATAGGGGGGGTCATGTGATTTTATTTGGTCAATAGGAGGGTGTGTAACCTTTTTGTGCTAAGAAGGGGGGGTCATGTAAAACTTGCGTTGACAAACTTTATCTCTAGCCTGAGGTTTGACCAATATAAGCATGATTTTGACATTTTAAGGTAAAATTCGCATTTAGGCCCTATATTTACAAATTTGTTTAAGATTCTTGCAAAGTTCACACAAAAATTTACACGGCGTATCAGAATGACCTTCATTTTAAAGAAAGACTAAATAAAATGATACATGTTATTTGGGAAAATTATCTTTTTCTAATACCTCTTCCACTGAACGTCTCCATTTTGATCTGCTGGAGGCATGGGTATCATCATTTTCATCTTTGACTTACTCCAACTGAACTAAGGCCGGGACTAAGGCAAATATATGTGCATAAATCAGTGGCGGCACCACATGGGGGATGGGAGCATTTGAGAAGATTTTAGGAGCAACATTTCTCTCAATTACCCCTTTTTATTGATCATTTTGACATAAAACATACAAATTTTGCGCATTTCACTATTAAATACCATTATCTTAGCCAAAAATAGACGTTTTTAAGCCGTTTGTCAGAAAAATGTTGCGCTTTCAAATTTCAATTCCCCCCCCCCCCCCCGAAATGTATCTTTCCCCCCTCCCCGTCCCCCTCCCCCTCCAGAATTAAGATGCCGGTGCTGCCACTGCAAAGGATGTACTAAAATACTAAATGGTCTAAAATCAATTTCTTCTCAGCTGAAGAAGGTGCATCAAATCTGTTGAAAGCAAGAAATTAAAAGTTAAAAATTAAGTAGCCATTTTGATCTGACTGCCGTGTGAATCCCTTGTCCCTTACAGATGCATGGCTTTCTGAATTGCATGATTCGGGGGTACATGCCCTTTTACAATTAGGGGGGGTCATGTAAAATTTATCAGCGGAATAGGGGGGGTTGCGTTATTTTTGATGTTCGAATAGGGGGGTCGCGAATTTTTCAGGTCAGACCCACAACTTCTCCCGCAACCCCCCCCCCCCCCTTCCCCTGTAAATAATGAACGGTCCCTTAATAATGAATATCATACAAAAGACTGTGGTTTGAGGCACATCCGAGTATACATATACTAGTAATTGTGATGATAAAAAACGAAAACTTACAAATTGCATTTGCTGTATATCTACATATGTAAATTTAGATTAAGCAATAAATATATATGCAGTAGTCATGGGTTACAAAATCTGACTTATGGTATGGTCACACTGGTTGCCGACCGGTTGTCTGTAAATCGGAAGGAAATCGCAGCGCCGAAACTATGGGCGTTTGCCAAAAAAAAAAAAAAGGACAGTGGAGAAGGAGAAAAAAATAACAAAACAAGATCTAAATTGAAAATACTAAACAAAGATTATGAAATTCAAGCACAATCTATGTACCAAATCGCATGAATAATGTTTGGATATTCCAAAATTTTCTAACTACTGAGGGACACACCCTTCTGTTCGGTCGACTGTTCAATGCGAGTCTCTGGAGTGTCTTGCCCAGATTTTGATGGGTGAAAATACTAAATTAAGGGGGTCCCGTAAAGTTCAAGACATATTTCTTATTTACAATACTATTGGAATGATACTTGGTCATAGTGAGTTTTTTTCAACATTTTTCAACTAGTGAAAGGGCACATCCCTTCAGAAACCCTTTTGTATGTTTTATCCACTGTTCTAAGCGATTGCCTTGCCCAGATTTTGATGGAAAAGTTTTAACTTGAAGCAACAAAATCTATGCACCAAATCGAGTGGTTTGGGGGCAAAGGTATTTCTCGCATAAAAGGGCAAAATCGTCCGATTTTCTTTTTAACTTTTAAACTATCTCTGTATCATCATTTGCGACCAATTTAATGAAAATAGTTAGACAAAGCACTTATTTCTCATTCTTTGATAAAGCGTTCATATTTGGCCTAAGAAATAAGATTACAACTACTAATAACTCATTAAAAATCATAAACTCCAAATGGTTTCTGAAGAAGAAACAGTGCATGGGAGATTTAAAGAAAATATATATTTTAAGCATTATTTTCCGCCGTTTCTAAGGAATCTAATTTTTGAATAAGTTAATGGGCAAAACTGCATACTTACCAACATATTTTTTCCACTTGATGAGTAAGCACTAACCATAATTATATACTGTATTAATAAATTTATGCGTGTTGTAACCCTATGATATTATTCCAAATAGTTTCAACCATCTTGAGAAAAAACCGTAACAAAACTTGTAAAAGTAATAAAATAATAACCCGATGTCACCAAGTTGTATATTTTTAATTAGAGCCTAAGACTTTGTATGTGACATACACGCATGTGAAGAGAGTAGGAGTACACTGCTGGTGACATTGGTAACAAAAGTAATGTATTTTTCGATTAATACCTTTTTGCCATATCCCGGCATTATTCATCTTCTAATTTAACACTTGTTACTAATGTGACTCTCGTGTTCAAACTAAACAACTAAAATCCTATATAATGAGCTTATATGTAGCGGCACAAAAATGGCAAATTGAGGACTTTATCAGAGAATATGCCAAGTAAGTTGAGGGTAGAATAGGCGTCAAAATAGGGTGTAGATATGATATGATGAGGCATCGTCAAATCTTAAGTTACCATTTTGAAATATATCTGTTTAACGCAATTCCAGATGTGCATGTCAGGAATTTGTACTCGAAAATAATCTGCTCGATTTTGGTTTGTCCAGGATAGCTTGTTCTCATGATGATGACACCTAAAATATTCTCTGTACAAATGATGTACTATCAAACTGTAGGCAAGACATGGTTAAACTCCAAATAGTGTTTATCCCGGGTGAAATGGTCTTAAGGTTATCAGTAGGTTTGATCCCACAGAGCAAGGAAGAATTGCCACAACATAAATTATGTGGCCCCATGCATGAACCCCGTATCCCACAGGTTGACAAGTTACTCATCACGATAAACTTTGACCTAGTTATCTCCCGTGTACTAACTTAGGAACTGTGGGATACGGTGTTCATGCATGGAACTCGTTGCTTCACTTTCCCACTTTCCCCATACATGAAATTGACAACTCACACAACACCAAAGGGAAGATAATTACGTTAAAGTTTATCTTGATGAGTAACCTGTGAACCTGTTGGATACTGGGTTCATGCATGGGGCCACAGAATTAGATTATTGTTACTTGTCTAAAGTCATCAATAAAGACAGAGCAGGCAATCTCTTAGGATCCGATGCAATTATCGAAGTACTACCAGGTAACTGGTCAGTCAAAACGACTTAAGGGAAGGATCTGTCGAAGGTAACTTTCTACGAAAGTCAATTCACGATAAGTTTAGAGCATGGCTCATTATGCCAAACCTAGTCAAAACCTCTTTGATGACAACGACAACAAGACACACTTTCGTTCCATTCGTTCCATTTATTCAAGGAATTGAACCATTATTGATTAAAGATGCAATAGCAAAGACTTGTTGCTCAAAAAGTATATGCTAACCCTTATGCTTATGTAAAATTAGCCATGATTTAAACAAGATATTATTTCAAGTCAAAAACAAGGATAATATATTGTTAAAACTAAACAAACAACATTAGACATCAAATACAACTGAGGTGTGATGTATAGTTTTTTCATCACCAAGCCTCTTGGAATCATATATTAGATTATACGATTACAAGGACTTGTTGCCAGCATTTTTGGTAGCTCATAAGAACTATAGCCTAACCATTATAGATTTAACAAAGTGTTATAACGAACGTTCATGTTAGCGTAAGTGTCAAACATTGTTCCGACAAAACCAGTCAGATTAATAGTAAATATACAGTTCAAAATAAGTAAGTCCCCCCTAAGGAATGTTGATTTTTCTGAAAAACAGTTAGGCCCTGTAATATGTTTCAAATGTTAAAATGAAGGCTAGAATGATACAAATTCAACGTGCACTGAAGTTGTACATAACACTTATCCTTCTTACTAAAATGTTCCCATTTTTGAAATTTCATGACGAATCAAATGTTGCAGTTTCTTGTATTGGAATATGAAAATTGATGAAAAGCAAGAGTACTCAATATTCAAATGGTAAGCACTTGTTAGAATAAAAAAGGACGGTGCTCGATCATTCATGTTTGAATTAACATAACTTACGGGTTTATGGTTAAATGAACGTAAGTTAAAAGTGACATCTTCCAGAGGACTCTGCTTTTAAAAGTGCTTAGATTGTTTTCTCAATCAATTTTACCTGTTGATGTTGAATTTGACAAAGAAATTAATGTTTCAATGCTTCCTTTACTTGATTTTGAGAAAATGGAAAACTCTTTAGCATATCCTTTTGCTTCGTTTAAGCCACCATCGATAATTTCTACGGCAAATAGGCCTAAAGACGTTTTAAAATTTTCATTTACACTTACCTGATATCCATTCAACCGTGAACAAGCCCCTTATCTTTTCATTCACAGAGGTAATAAACATTTGAATAATGTTTACTACGAGGCAAAGTTTAGAGTTTTCCATATATTTAAAAAAATTTCATATTCATATACAGAAATTACCACTTTTAATTCACCATGAAGTTTCATAAATGATGACTTTTCAAGAAAAAAAGTTACGTGTTGTGTAAAACTTTATTGCACACTGAATTTGTATCATTCAAGCCTACATTTTACAGTTTAGAAAAAAATAAAAAGTCCAATATGACTTCTAGAAAAATCAATATTCTTTAGGGGGACTTATTTATTTTGAAAAGTATATTTATTCAATTACTCCGTGTGTCACCTAGCCAATCAGAACGCAAGAATACAAAGTACGCAGAGTGCAGTGGAAATTAACAATGCACGGCGCTTGTTGCGTTCCAGTTTGTGTGGCAGGCGTTCAGTGCAGTGTATGAATGTTTGATTTTTTTGTTTAGAAAGGTTTTGGACTTGATGGTCAAATAAAGGTCTTATTCCTTTTTACAAAAGATACAGTATCATTTTTCTGTCGTGTTTGAATTAGATTAATAAATTTGCATTCCATTTTGCTCGTTAAATGACACAAAATCAATGCACTTGCGGTAAACTTTGATTGCAGTCCAATACACTCGGCCCGAGGACGAGGGTTAATGTGAAAAAAGTATTAAAATAATAGAATAAAGTGGGAATCTGGGCAGTCACTTTAACGTACACAGCAGAGGGTAAATATGTAAACTTGTGATGCAATATTATTTTCCAGGAATATCATATAGAAATTATTTCAGAAACGTGTTTACTTCTTCAATGAAGATTATATAATTTCATTCATTCGTTGTCACGCGCATATACCCAGCTGGTGCCTCACTGGGCTTGAAGACGATCCATATAATGGACAAAATACACAAAGCACAGAATCCGATGGTCCCAAAAAGGTAATATGAGTAACTTGAAGCAACATTGGTTCGCAATTCATCTGCAAAGTAGCAAAATGGATCAAAATCAAATAAGATAAGATTTTATCTTCCTGGAGAATAAGCTCGGTTTTCTTGCTGTATTTACTAAATGCACACATAATTGATTTACGCATAATTTGCAGGTGCAATATTAATAGAAAGACTCTATTAATGATATGATGCACGAAATTATGTAAAAACAATTAAAGATTATGATTGATTGAACACCACGATGTCATTTTAACTTTGAACGACATAGCGATTTACTTAGACTTTAGTGCTACAAGTCAATGTGTATTACTTAGTGCTTATCATTAGTTAGCTCTTAAATATATGTAAAATATTTATTTTATTTTTGGTTGTGTTATAAGTTGTAATATTTAGGATAACGTTGTTTTCACACTGTGATTGCAGATTATATTGTAATGCATTAGTTAGCAAACATTAATGCATATTTAAGATGTATCTCTTCAGGACAGAGCAGTCTTTGATAATGAAAGAAAATTATTGTTATAAACATAAGCTGAATTTGACATTGTCAAATGATGTAAATATTTTGAAGGCCTATGGAGGAATCGTTAGAAACTATCAACTTTTGTTGAATTGCTGCCTATGAAGAACAGCAAATCAACATGTAACCTCCTAAAAGAGAAAAATTGACAAACCATTGCAAATTCACCAGCCGTTGGAACAGCTCAATAATTGTCTATCTAATTTGAGACTCAGCAGAAACACCTATATAATGGGGGTCATTACTGTCTTTTCCACCTCCTTCACGGCTATCACCCACCCCAAGAAAATATAAATAGTAGCTGACCTTCTCTTACTGTGATAAAAAAAATGAGACACCACCCTTCTGTACATGTCTGTGAATTATTTTTAAGTAGATTGTAGAAAGAACGTTCGTGTCAAGATCAGATATTTAGCGCAAACCATATCATTGAGATTCCGGACACAGACCGCCCTAGTAAGTAACACTATTGTATGAATTTTACGTTAAAAGTGTGGTCAATGATAATGCATGTTAAAAGAACCAAAATACAGAAAACAAATTGAAAATCGGATGAGCTGTTTCAAAATGGCGGCCGAAAAACCATTTTTTTTTCCGCATGAAATTTTGCTGACATTTGCACATTGCAAGTACAATTACATTGCCAAAATAAAATTAGAAAAAAAATATTCGGTTTCGATTGTATGGGCAAAACAAATTTGAACAGCGCCCTCGAAAAATCACTTTATGCTAATTAGTACGAAAACGACTGGATCGATTTGAATTGTTTTGCCTCTGAGGGACCTGCTGCGTTAAGTTTGACAATTACATGGAGCGGCGATGTATTTTTTTTCCGCGTTTGCGCGCTACGCGCGAAAATCTGTGGTAGGGCCCCTAGGAACCCCCCCCCCCCCCCCCCAATTTCCTAAAATGCTAGTGATAATTACGATTACATACCTGGCATTGGATCAAAAGAACTTGTCTTCTCGCCATCGACGATAGTCAGTGGTCCCTTGGTGATTACGTAAGACTTTGAACCGGATAATGTTGCTACACGCTTGCTCATATCTCTCTTGACGATTGCTGATTGGCAGCCCAAAGCACAACGAGACGTTTGGTCAGTAATATTACACAATCTCATATAGCAATGTGTGTATATCTTGAATGAAAGTAAAAAAATACCTAATTATATAACACATAAATATGTGCCAGTGATTTGACTGGGCGAAACAAGATCCCATGACATGTTCCCCAATATCTGCCATCACAAGTACGTAACTGCAAAATGCAGTTTCCTATCATTTAAAGCAATACTATAAAGTGTTAAAATGAAGTGTTCCCTGTCACCCATGACTTTTGATTTTTTAGCTTATTGGGTTTGTTTTGGGTAGATATTATTACCCTCCAAATAATTTGGCTTAAATATGCTTACTCTTTTGGTTTGGACCATTTCTTAAATTAAATTCAGGATCGCGAATTTAATTCCAAATGAATAGGAAAGCATGCATATTATGCTTTTTATCCATTTTTCGGTGGCAAAACATATTTTTGATAAAATACAGTTGAAAACGCTTAATAGATTGTCACATTCCTTCGTTTTACGTTGTTTTTAGTATAAAACATGGTTGACCAAAGTCTTATAGTATTGCTGTAAGTAATTTCATATAGCTCCTAAACAGAACATAGGGCCATATCACTTCCACTAATCATGCTAATGCAGTTCATTGATTTTTTTGTCTTTCATCTCATAATATATCAGTAACCTTTCAATCAATCAATCAATCAATCAATGATACAAGTACTTGCATAACATGCATACCCCATGAAGGAGTCTATTCGGACAGGAGACCCACGGCTTTACCTTTCAATCAATCAATCAATCAATCAATGATACAAGTACTTGCATAACATGCATACCCCATGAAGGAGTCTATTCGTACTGGGAACCCACGGCTTTATGCGACTGTCCGACCACGGAGCAAGTAGAGTAGAGTTCCTTGCCCGAAACAAGGAGACGAAAACCGCCCGTCCCGGGGCTCGAACCCACAATCTCTGTATTACGAGACCTGTGCTCTAACCGCTCGGCCACGTTTGAGAGTGTATATCTTATATTATCCTTACTGGTGTATGGTGACCTTCAAAAGCAAAAGCTTCAAGCCTGAATCGCTCTACCAAAGGATTACCAGACGGGTAAAACTGTAGAGTGTTGTCTTTAGCACATCTGAAGAGAAAGAATACAACGAAAGGTCACTCTATTTACAATGTATTTGTAGTATGTGATTTTACAGTTCCCTACAAAAACATACGGGAGACTGATACAATGCCGGGTGAAATTCAGCGGACACTGATGGGACACTGGCCGGTGACAGACCGGTATCCGTGTGGACCCCGGGCGGTCTCCGTGAGCCATATAGACACCGAAAGCATGCCGCAAGAATTCTGGTTCAAAGCATTGTTTGTTTACGATGTCTTCAGTTATGGTTACATAACCACTGTTCGCCGACCAGTGACCGACCTGTAATCAAAAGCATTCACAGGTGTCATACCGGCGTTGCGGTTTCAGACCGATTACCAGACACCGGTTGGCTTATGTGACCATATCATAAAAGTGTGTAAAAGCCTTCCATCACCGTTTGTCAAAAAAAAAATACATGTACACTCACCCGTCCTTCAATATAAAGTATTGTGGGGAAGAAGTCGGGTCAGACGATGGAGTTGCCACGCACGTCTCCACGAATAGCTCCAACCCTTGCTCGGCTGACACGCTGGCTTCAATATACAACATATCTCTTAGGTTAACAGACACGGGGAAATCCTCTGGTGGATATGGTGTAGCATAAGATTGGTCAGGATGGAGCTGCAATTCGAAACTGAATTTACCGTAGCCCTCTTCTCTATAAATTATCTTCGAAGTATCAGGATTAAAATCAATTGTTTCAAGACTATCCTTTTCCATGAAGCATTGAATAGGTATCTCTATGTCTCTGTCACGGGTAATGGTATTGCCGGGGGTGACAGCCAGTGCGTCGAGGAATATGATATTAGAAAAAATGACGAAATCATCTGCCACCTGTAATATTTAAAATAAGTCTGAAATACAATATGTCCCCCAAAAACCTTACACCTTTTGCGTGTAAAATTCTGGTTTTTACCAAATAATTCAATAATAAATATACGTATTTTCCATAGTTCATGAAATAAATATTTAGCTACCGTATATTTCAATTCAATTGACTATCTAGAACAAGAGTTGTGCATTATAAGATATTTCGATACAAATTTATCTGGCCCAATTTCACGATTTTGCAAGTTCCATTTGAATGAAATGCTATTGAGTATTGGCCAAACCTACTCAGTCAGGCAGCAGAGCCTATGCAAATGAGCTTTTAATGAGCAATTTAATTTTCATTTCCCGGGTATATACCGGGAGAATACCAGGACAAATCGGTCGCTAGATTTTTTTT